>JAGFMF010011799.1:10580572-10612923 GCA_019455555.1 Galemys pyrenaicus | reverse complement strand
TTTGGGGAGGTACTGCACTCTACTCGGTGCATTTGAGCTGGAAGATTCAGAGCCTCACTGAACTTGTCTGCAGCTCCGTATTCAGGGCTCCCTGTTCTGTGGAGTAGGACGTCTGGGCTTGGTCCTGGTGTACACTTGCGGCCTTTTTCTGGAGATCACCCCCCCTGGACTCAGTGTGTTCGAGCTGTAGTATTATGTCTCTCCGCAAGGCTGTATGAAGATCCTGGTCTAATGCTCCCCGTCATGGTAGGATGGCTCCTGTCTGATACTTTCCCCGCTGCCCTCAACCCTCCGGAGGTCTTTTCACAGATTACTCATCTGCTTATGGGAGATTAGGTGCTGGCGTCCACCTCACTCTGGGATTCTAATGGGTGGCTTCCAGCCTGAAATAGCACAAGAAGCACTTATCTGGTTATGAGAGACCCTCAGCGAGATTGTCTGCAGAGTCTAGTCATGCGTTCCCTGTTTGGGGGGGCTGGCAACCGTCCAGGGGGTTCCCAGCTACTCCCCAATACCAGAGTGCCCTCACCCCACACGCTTAGTTCCAGATGGTGAACTAGGCACTGGTGCGCAACATGCACAAAGGTTTTGGTCAACTGTTCAAGTCCTGCATATACTTAGGAGGCTCAGAGCTATAGTTGTGGATGGCTTAGCAGTGTTGCTGTTATTCCCCCCTGTTCTGTGAGGCTGGCGCTGGGTTAGAGCCTTTTTAGTGACTCCAGACCCCCAGGGGCTCTCTCCCTTCTCGTTCAGCTCTGTACCGCAGACTCGGTGGTGATACGCGTCTCACGTTGGGATTACAGAGTGCTGTTTCAGCCTGTAGAATTGCTAGAGGGTCTGGGCTCTAGTTTTGGTCCCCCGGGTGTGGCTGCCCCAGCTCCAGGAAGATAGTGTCGGCCCAAGGTTTCCAGGAACCTGGGTGTTCTGGGGACCCAGCTCGCTGAGTTCCGAGTTGGAGAGCCCCTCCGGTTATGATCTCTTCCAGGGGCTCGAATCCTGCCCGCGGGCAGGAGGCTCCGAGACTCAGGCTGTGGCGCTTGGCAAACTTGCCCCGATCTATCTGTCCTGGGGGCGCTGGCGCTGGGTTAGAGACCCCTCAGCTGCTCTGGGGCACCGGGGGGCCCTTCTCTCACTCCCTTGGCTCTGAAACACATGCTCGGTGCTAGTGCGCCTCTATATGCTGAGATTGCTGAGCGTCGCTCAAAGTCTGTAGATGTGCTAAGGTGACTGGGAGATATTCTTGGACTCCCAGGCATGGCTGTCCTGGACCCGAGAAGATGGCGCCGGCCCGGAGTTCCAGGCTCCCAGGAGCCCTGGTGACCCTGCTGGTCAAGCCCGGGGTTAGTGCGCCACTCCGATCACGCACACTTCCAGGGGCTCAGAGCCTGCTAGCATGCAGGGGGCTCCGAGACTCAGGCTGGGGCGCTCGGCAAGCCTGCCCTGTTCCCTCTGTCCGGGGATGTTGGTGCAGGGTTAGAGATCCTACAGTTTCTCCAGAGCACCGGGAGGCCCTTCTCTCGCTCCCTCAGCTCTGTACCATGAACTCGGTGTTAGCACACGCTAGGCACTGTGGTTGCATGGTGCCGCTCACAGCCTTTAAACACACTAAAGTGACTGGGAGATATTCCTGGACCCCCAGGCATGGCGGCCCCAGTCCCAGGAAGATGGCGCCGACCCCCGGTTTCCAGGGTCTTGGATGCCCCTTCGTCTCCGCTCACCTAGTGACTTTGCAGTTGACACGTGCTTCCTGGAGGAGCGGTGCTGATCCGGTGCCCCCTCCACCCACCTCCCTCACTCCCCAACCCCATGCCCTTTGAGAACCTGGACACAAGCCTGGCCTGGCCAGTTGGACAGGAGCTTCGGCCCCTGCTAGATGTTATAGACTAAATGAAAGTACTGTTCATTCTTCAACTTAAATTATTCTGGTTTTTAATAAAACAATCATAATTCAATTTTACATGCCAGGCTTCCAATCCACTATTGACAAACCCAGTGGAACCATTTCTGTTCTCACAGAACCATTTATTAACAGCTATGTCACACACCACGGCCGGAGCCTCTTTCTTCCACAGTACAAGGTATTTTAAAGACTACTCCAGGAACAGAGAACAAATGAAACGTAGTGCTGATGTTAATTAAATAAGGGCGAGCATGGGGGCTTTGGGAACGCCCTGAGATCCTGCTCTATGACGTCCCACAACCTCAGCCTCTGTGACCGTCATCCCTGTAAGGAAACCAAAAAGGGAAACTGAGGTAGGAAGCAGCTTTCTACCAAAGCAAACTGGTAAACGCTCGGCAGCAGCCTGGTATAAAGAACTGGCCATCTGTTAATAATGTAGTCATCACAGGATGTGGACGATGTTCTCAAGTTTTATATCATCTTAATACATTATAATGTTCTCGAGCATCCATGCGGACAGCCCAATGCTAATCTGTAGACATGTATAAAACGGTTTCCTGGAGACTTCTCTGTCCAGTACACTTAGGACTCAGTTATCATTGTACTTCGAGTCAGAAAGCCATTCCATTGCGGATACTTTGTGAAAATTCAAGTTACTTAAAAATATAAAAACTATGGACACAGTGATTATTTTAAGCTTTTTCTTTGTAGGCCCTCTGGTGAAGACGCTGATGGATGGAGGAAGAACTAACGGAGCTATCAGGGTCCAGCTGGAAGGTCAGGAGTGGCCTGGGGACTGTCCAAGACCAGCACAGAAGCTTGTGGCTTACTGTTCCTCAGTGTGACCCCCAAGAACTTAATGTAGAGACCCGAGGCCAATGTGTGCTGTGGGGTCAGAGGGGAAGGTGTGGGGACAGGTTATTCCAGCCCAAGCAAGGTCGCTGAGTGGGCTTGGGTGTTCTAGGGGCCAGGCCAGAGTTGTGGCCTGTCAGGGTGGGGGATGGGACCTAGGCTGGGGCCACAGCAGGGGCTTGAGGGGAGCTGGCCTCCCTGTGCCCCACCACCTCTGCCCCACCTGTCCTCAGCCTCAGCCCCAAATAATCCCGAGCAGACAGTCCAGCCTGTCAGTGTTCACACATCTGCTTTCCACAAGAACGCAGGGCTAACAAGTCAATAACTTCTGAACAAGTTGAATATGCAAATATTTGAAATGCTGGTTATTAAAACTCGTAATTCAGTCTCTGCAGTCTGCCGCTGTCTTTATTAAAGGTGCCTCTCCGTTCCTCCGCTGGTGTATTTATAGTGTGAGTGGCGGGAGTGACAGTCATTGCGAACATTCCCCTTCATTTGAAGGATATAAACACTGAATATTTATATTTTAACGATAAGGATGAGTTATGCTGTATTATTTTTCAATAATTTTATATGAATTCAATAAACAGATTATGAATAGCATAAATCTCAGTTTATTAAAATAATGATCTCTGCTGGGCAAAGCAAGAGGTTAGTCAATCACACAGGGAAAATACCAGTGTCTGATATATATTAAATATATATGTGTACACTGTATGTTTACAAAGCTCCTCATTGCTCTGGGTTTCCTTCCACTTCTGCTGGTGTCTGTGGACAGAATGTGTGACCGTCCACGAGAAGGGCTGAGGCTGGGGGTGGGTGGGGGTTAAGTTAACAAAGAGCAGGGAAACTTCTCATAACCAAATTCCCTCCTGTGGGCCCAAACAACTCATACCATGCAACAAAAATAAAAAATATACACCAGGTTAGAAAATGGGTAGAGGATCCAAATAGATGCTTCATGAAAGGACACGCAGGCGACCCGAGGACACGTGGCCTAACAGTTCAGGGAGATGTCAGACCTTGGGTGGTTTCGTCTCTCACCTGTCAGAACAGCTACGATCAGAAAGTTGAGAAGGAAGAGCTTGGGTGAGGATGAGGAGGAAAAGGATACCTGTTGCCTGCCAGCGAGGATGGTGCAGCCCGTGGAGAACAGCATGGGGAATCCTTGAGAGACAAACTTAGAGCTGCCACATGAACCCCTGCTTTTGGGAATTTACCCAGAGAATTATAAAAATATAAGTTCAAATCCACAGGGCACCCCAATGCTCATCATTGTTGTGTCCACGACAGTCAGGGAGGGAAGGCGCCTGGGTCCCCCAGGAGAGGCAAGTAGAGTGGATGTCGGGGTCTATTTGCACCGAGGAACACCTCCCAGCTGCATACAGTGGGCGCTCGCTCGTGGCTGGTGACCACGGGGTGGGCCTTGCTGGGGGGTGCTAAGTGAGGCAAGTCAGGAGGAGGAAGGCGGAACCAGGTGGTTCTGGGCAACACAGGGAATCAAAGACAAAGCTTTAGACTCTGAGGACAGAAGGGTGGGGAAGTGAAAAAAAGGAGAGAAGAGCCCCAAAGACACTTTTCAAAAGAAGAAATGCAAATGGCTAATAAGTACATGGAAAAGTGGGCATGTCAGCTATAACTGGGAGAATCAAACCAAAACTGAGATGGCACCTCATGGCCGTGAAATGGGCCACGTGAAAATACCGGCAACAACAAATGCTGGGGGGTGCAAACTGGGCCAGCCTCATGGGGAGCTGCGTGGAGGACCTCAGAACACTAAAGATGGAGCTGCCAGATGACCCAGGGGCTCCACTGCTGGGATCGACCCAGAGCACGGGAAAGCTCTACTTCAAAGGGAAACCTGCGTGCCCATGCTTACTGCAGCACTATTGGCAATAGCCCAAATACCCAGAAGACACAACCAAATACCCAGAAGACACAACGGAGCAAGAAGACGTGGGCTGCACACCACAGAACACTGCTCAGCGGCCACAAAGGCAAAGTCACGCGTTCCCAGCAGCACGGATGGAGCTGGAGGGGACTGTGCCCAGCGAAAGAGTCAGAAGGAAAAAGAGAAATAGCGTGCGGTCTCACTTACAGGGGCTGGGGGAGCCGAACCAGGGGTCAGGAAAAAGACAAAGCCTGCAGGCAGCTACAGATGTGAGGTTTACGGTGGGTGGGGTGTGGTCAAAACAGGGAGGGAAGAGCATGAGGGACTGTGCAGCTGGACCATGGGGGCTGTGGAAACTACTTGGTGTTGTAAACTAATGTTACCTCGATAAAAACATAAAAGGGGGTGCATGGGCGAGGGGAAAAAAAAGAAAACCAAAGACACCGGGGCCACTGGGCTCGTTTCCTCCCCTACGTCTTCCTGTTCTCAGAGTTTGACCGAGTTGGGTCTACAGTCAGGTGTTTTGTGTTCTGGGGGGCCATCTCCCCAGTGCTGGGGGCCTCAGGTCAGGCCTTTAACACATGGATTTTGGGGAGACCCATTTCAGTTCTGTTAAACATCTCTGACCGCAGAGCTGGTTCAGTCCTTCAAGTGTACTCACACATTTAGCAAACGATTGCTACCTTTATCTTTCTGTTTTAAAAATGATTTCATTGTAGCAACAGCACTCACGTGATCTGCCTTCTTAACACAATTTAAAGTGTGCAGTACAACATCAAGGGTGCTGCGGCAATGTGGCCCGTGGACCCCCAGGCATGGCCCTGCAAACTTGCTTCTCCCCGTTCTTTCCACCCACCGCCGGCTCCATGCCGTCTCTGCGGCTTGGCTTTTTAAGATCCCACCATGCAATGTTCCAGAGTGTGCCCTTCCCACCTGGCCTCTTCACACAGCATAATGGACCTATTCTGTTGCCATGCCAGGGTGTTTTCCTTCCTCCCTCTGTGTGTGCACACACTTGCACTTACACACAGGTCCCTCTTCCTTCCTATCTTTCTGCTGATGAGCACTTAGGCTGCTTCTACCTCTTGGCTACTGTGAAGGGAGCTCCAGTGTATGTGAGAATGCTAGCATTTCTCTAAGATCCTGACTTTGATTCTTTCGCATGAATAGCTGGGGAGGGATTGCTGAGCCCATGGTGACTACACTCTTTGAGGAGTCACGCGCTGCTTTTGTGGTGGCTGCACCATTGAGTGTCTGCACCAGTACCTTTATTTTTATTTTTAAAAAAGATTTATTTTTCTATTCATACAAGAACTTGGGTACAGGCCAGAAGTGCGGGGGGTGAGAGGATCCACTAGAGACAGAGTGGGGAGCAGAACAGGAAGATCGACTGAAAGACATTGCTGAGGGGAGCAGCGGGCGAGGTAGGAGAGGTTTGCGGCGCCATGTGGGTCCCCTCCCCAGGCCGGCAGCAGGGATTGAACTTGTGCTTCAGTGGCTGTGTTTTGCTTCTTAACCCACTGCGCCATCAGGGAGGGCCCAGCACCAGTACCTTTAAATACTCGCCAACTCACGTCTCTTGGTTTTCAACACTAGCCATCCTGACAGGCGTGAGGATCTTGCAGTGGTTCGATGTGCATCCCCAACGGGAGTGGCTTTTCACGTGCTCAGGGACTGTCTGTGTCTCCTTTGGAGAACTAACTACTCATGTCTGGTTTTTGTTTCGCTGTTTTGGCTACTGGGTTGTAGTAGTTCCTTGTGCAGGTTGGAAACTGATCCCTCATCGGATATATGGTTTGCAAACATCCTCTTCCTTCTGTGGGCTGCCTTTTTGCTCGGCTGTCGGCTCCTTTGGTGGGAAGAAGCTCTTTGGTTGAATGAATGTTGACAGAGAACACAGCCCGCAGAAACACAACAGGCCATGGCTCTCCAACAGCTGTCCTCGTTGTGCCTCTCAGAGATGGCCAAGGCTTTAGGAGCCTCATTTTGTTGACACACAAATGGCAGCTCCCCCACCAACCATACTCTGCGATTGCAGACACAGACGGGCAACGTCTCCTTTGCCCCTAGTTACTCAGGAAAACATCCAGCCAGTGGTCAACCTTTCTCACACCCAACACTGGCAGATGGAAAGAAGTCTCCAGTTCTAGCCTAGGGCTGTGGGCGCTCCCTTGGGTGGGTTGGTGGGGGGATGACTACGTGCTGTTTTCCTGGAGGCAGATGGGCCAAGGGCCACCAGCTAGCTGTCTTGGTGCTACCTGTAGAGCTCAGGGCTGGTCGTCATTTGAAGGAAGTGATCAAGGCTTCAAGGGAAAACTTCATTTTACATTGTTATGGCATTTGAAATTAGGGATTCTGTAAGTATCTAATGATACAGAAATGATTAAATAAATACAGTCCACCTATATGCTGAAACACTGTCAACCACTCAGAATTTTCTAGATGAACATTCATCGACACAGAAAGTTGCTATTCAAGCAGTACACCACAAAAAGTAAAGTGGGTTGTAAAATGTTGTGCACGTTCTGTCCTATTTTGATAAGAATAAGTGTGAGCATAAAGACCAGCAAGTGAGGTGCTGCCAAGGTGGTAGTAGTGAATATTTAAAAATTTTATTTTCTTGTTTCTCTTTTTCTACAATGAGCACATGCTGTTTTTGTAATACGAAAAGGCACAAATTGATGCTCTCCCCACACCTTTGGTCCCTTTTCCCTGGGGCTGTAGCCTCAGGAATGGAGTTGCTGTCAGCCTGCTTCTGCCTGGCCCTTGAGCCCCTATTTGCAGTTTGAGCTGGCAGGTGTCTTGGAAGAATGTTTTCTCAACATTGCTTGACTTTGCAAAGAACCTGTGATGTGTGGCCTGGGTGCTGGGTGGCCAGTGGTGTCGGTGCTGCTGTGAGGACCAATATAAGCTCTGAGGGTAGACAAAGTCCATTTTGCAGTCCTTTAAGGAAATGCTGCTGAGGTCGGCAGGCACACTTCCTCAGCAAAGACAGAACTCAAGAGAAGTGTGTGCTCCAAGAGGTCTGAGAGTAACAGGACCTTGTAAATCTGATTTCACTGAATAGACTTTGAAAACATTAAACAGAATACTCTCTACCAGAGCTTTTCCTGGATTAAGAGCATAAGAAGTATTGGCTTTCACAGTTCAGTAGAACTATCTCTGTGATGGAATGCCAGATCGAGTGAGTGAGGCCAGCCAGACTCCCAACTGTACACACACAGAGAACAGGTGCTACAGAGAAGGGGGTCTCTCAAAATCAGGGTCCTTCAATTCCTCCTCTCAATTCTCATCTCTTTAGTTTTTAATTTTGAAAGTTTATTTTTGATATAAACACGATTTTGCTATAAATGTTATTTTTATCATGGACTTACGATTTTTTAAAAGATACATTTGTTTATGCATACAAGAACTGGGGTGCAGGCCAGAGCTGCTGGGCAGGGGGGAGGTGAGAAGATTCACCAGAGACAGAGTGGGGCACAGAACAGGCAGATTGACAGAAACACACTGCTGAGGGGAGCAGCGGGCGAGGCAGGAGGGGTCTGCTGTGACATGTGGGTCACTCCTTGGCTGTAGATCGAACTTGTGCTGCAATGGTTTTGGATGCTTCATAGTGCGTCGCTTAACCCGCTGGGCCACCGGGGAGGCCCCATGGACTTATTTTTTAACCCCTTTTTAGGCTTACTTGCACACACACATAACCTAGTGCAATTATAAACAAACATGTACAGGTGAGAGAACTGAATTGTGTTTAATGAAAACATGTCATGAATTCTTTTCCTTCTTGCTTTTATCACTTAGACAAACTCCTCCAAGTCTTTGTTTACATGTTATTCATCCTTTTTAGCGGCAGCATAATATTCCTTGGTAGAGATTACCAGAGATTATTTCACCATGGCCTTCACGAGGGATTAAATCTCAGTTGTCCAACTCTCAGACCCTATAACTCTAGCTCTGAAGATGCTTGCTCCACGACAGTTTAGAACTGATGGTAAAAAGGTATCACCAGGGGAGGAACTGGGCTCCACACTTCAAAAGCTAGTTTCTGTGAGACCTTAGCTGTGGCAGGAACTCTTTGTGGAAGATGTTGAAACTAGTGCTCATGATCGCCTTAGGTAGATGTACAAATGGTCCGTACTGCCAATCGACCAAGAAACTTAACTTTCAACAGGAAACCCTGTGGATAACTGCAAGCCTGTCCTTGGTTCCAGCTGTAGGGCATTTATATTGCTCTTAGGTAAAGGTTCCCAGTAATTGGGTGTTGTTGAGGTGGGGGAGTTCAGCTCAGCCAATGGGCAATCATGTTTGAGATCTTCTGGGGCACAGACCGAGTGTCTCCAGCCCCTTGGGAAAGAGGTGGGCCGTCAGATAGGCTGTCGTTTGGCTGTCCCTGTGTGGTATTGAAAGATCTTGTCAGAAGCCCGTGTGCCTGCTGACAGTGGGAGGTAGGCGAGGTCCCCGGCATGTCTGCACGGGACCCCTCCTGGACGACAACCGTGTATTGATGTGTGCGAAATATGGAGAGGGACGGGCTGTTACGGTAAGTGTCAAGTCTTATTATTATAAGATTCCATGAGGACTTTGCCAGAACATGTGCCTTGGCATTCCATGTTTTCTCATGACTAGCATTGTTCTAATATATTTTTCAAACCCCTCAATAAGGAAAATATTACTATTAAGCAAAATCACTGGGGAACAGCTTCATGGGGCGATGGTGTCCTTGAGGACTCGTGTGGCTGGTCCCTGCAGGGGGTGTGCACAGCCGGCCTGGACCTTTCTGTGGCAGGAGGTGAGGCTCCACCAGTGGACTGAGGTGTAGTTTGGAACTGGGTGCTGTTTTCTCCATTTCTACAACATGCACAGATGTACTTGGTTCACCTTCCCAAGGCAGCCCTGGGTCTGGGAGGGAGAGGCCCTGGGGCTGCCTGCTCTGTACTCACGGTGGATCGCTTCTACACATCGTTTGGGCTTTGTGTTTTTCTGTAAAAATACTTGTTGGGCGACGTCGACTATGATTTGCTTCCAAAGAAGTCTGCTGTGAGGGCTGAGAGAGGAGCACAGTCCCTCAGCTGGAGTGGACGTGCTGTCGGGAAAAGCCCAGAACTGACCCACATGCTACGTGGCTATAGATATCTGGTGATTTGGGGGGGGAGGAAGGAGTTTGGGGGAGGGACACTTGTGCCCACTGAGAAGGGACTCTTCACAGAGACCCCCCCCCCCCACTTTGGTCATTTCCTTGGCTGTCTGGGTGGGCCAGGATGGAAGCGCAAGGAAGGTGCTGCCTGGGCTCACTTGTCCCCAGAGATGCTGGGAAGAGAAGACGGACTGTTTGGGATAACTGTGCCTGGTCCCCCCTCACAGGTGGGGCTTCCGTGGGGTCCAGTGCTGCACCGCAGAAACTGGGCCACATCTGGATTCTGTGATGGCACCAATCTGGTTGCTTCGAGCATGTTATTCGAGGTCTGTTTCTGTGCAGGGAGTGGCCTGGAGACCCCGTGGATTTGAAAGAGTGTCGCCTCTGTGGCCTGGGCCACAGGGCATTGGTGGGGGGGGGGGGCTGCGCTTTACTTCCAGGAAGAATCTTTTCCTGTTTTCTCCTTAATTAAGGATAAGCATTCCTCATCATCTTTGTCCCCCCCACCCAGCTGACAGCTGTGGAACATCCAGAGAGGCCCCTCCCCTAGGACCCCAGGCTCCTGGGGGCTTCTCTGGAGCAGAGTCGTGGGGGTCCTGACAGGTGGGTGTGTGGGGACTGGAGCAGGAAGCTCCAGGGGTCACTTTGCCACACCTGCCCCCAGAAGCCCACAGAGCCCAGGAGAGATTTGAGGCTTGATGAGGAGGGGAGAATTGCTTGGGGGACTTGGTTCACAGGAGGGGATGGGAGCCCCTGTGGTTGGTGAGAACCATCAATGGTAACTTCTTGGACCTTATTTTCTGGCAAGGATGAGGGGATGTCAGTTCCACCATGTTTATGAGCAGAGACCAGAAGTGCTTCATTCATGTCAGCGCTGTAGAAGGTAAGACGGGCTGCCCTTGATGGGGAGAGGAAAAGGGGTGAAGAGAGCATGTAGGAGGGTAAGGAGGTGACAGAAGAGTGGTGGGGGTGGCATGGTGGGGCACTGGCACGGGGGGGACTGGGGTTGGTGCAATGGGGCGCTGGCATGGGGAATGGTTTGGTGGGGGTTGGCTCAGGGGACACTGCGGGTCTGCGGTAGCAAACACACCCATGGCAGAGGCAGGGTCTGAAGCTCGAGCACAGAGCCAGGTCCTGGGGGTGAGAGTGCAGCCTCTGTGCAGCTGCAGGAAGTGAGGGAAGGAAGCCAGAGCACCCCCGCCCCCAGGAGATGCCAGCCAAGCTGCCAGGGACAGGGCAGCCCAGGGCCTCGGTTGGCAAGCCCTGCACCCTCTGGGCCCTGACACCGGTGTCTGTGTATCCTGGTGGGGTGCCAGGCGGTCCCTGCCCTGGTGGCTGGAGAGTCTCTTCATGCAGGGAGGGCTGAGTCCCCTGAAGGCCACTTTTTGTAGGTCGTCTACCTGTGAGGCTGCACGGGCAGAGCTCAGTCCTGCTGGATAGGGAGTGACAGTTTTACAGGTGCTAAAAAATTGAAACAAAACCAACAAAAACCCCTCCATAACAACAAAAAACAAACCCCAAACAAAACCCCAATGACCTTGTTTTTATTTACTGCAAAAGACACCTCCGGCATGACTCCTCGTGGCTAACTTCATTCCTCTATTCTCGGTGCGGCCCCAATTAAATCTTTCTCCAGAACTTTTGCACTTTTCAATGAAATTAGAATGAATGAATAAAAATGAAGATTCTAATTAGCACTTCCTGCATATTAAAGACATCGGTCTTCCCCCTATTACGAGAATGTTGCGGGGAGAGATGGATGGCTCTGACATAGGTTTTCCTTCTCAGACGGTCGTGGCATTTGTCGGCCAGTGCCATGACGGTGATCCACACCGCTGGGTGAGAGCGGTCCATGCGCTGGGCGCTGGGGTCTCCCAGGAGCGCTTCTGTTTGCGGGAGGGGTAAAAATCTTGCCCTAACATTTTTTATAGCAAGCTATGCATGGGTGCATTTGTTAAATTGTTTTAAATAACCCCAGCGCCTCATAAAAACAGCATTTGCAGGAACACGAAAGTTCTGTTTCGGGATATGGTAACACCTGCGTTTGCTGCATGATTTATACCTGCGACATTCACAGCGCTATGGGGAAAACACGGCTGACCTCAGGCAAGCTGGCGCGAGAATCCGGCTTGTTCCAGGTTGAAATTCCCCTCTTAAATTTTTCCTCAAATTCTCCAGCAGGGTCAGTGTGGGTTCTGAAAAGATTTTCACCATCAAAATCGCAACCGCTCAGCCGTCAGAAAAGGGTTTATCTCATTAGTGCTTCCTCCCCGCATTTTAATGCCGTGTAATAAGAGAAGGGGAGTAAGCGCTATCAATTGTGAAATTATCATTTTTCACCAAAGCCGTATTATATTAAACACTTAATTATTCATCACTAATGCTTGTCATGGTGAAATATCGGCCCCGCTGAGCCTGAGCTTGTGGCCAGCTTCTCCTCCCCGAAGGCTCATGGCTGTCTGAGTTTCAGTAGATTTCCTGCACACGCATCCCCTGATCCTGTCCTTGTAGCAGGTCAAGTTTAGGCTGCTCTGGCTCCCCAAGAGTGTGGCCAAGGTTGCGTGCCCCCCCCCACCCCCCGTGGGGGAAGAGGCAGCTCTGGGAGCTGTCCTGTGGGAGCTCTCAAGGCCACACCATAAAAAGCGACATCCCGCGGTATTTCCATAAACGACGCCGGCTGTCCTCACCTGTTCGCTGACTCAGCTTCGGGCAGCGAGATATGTCTGCGTGAACGACAGCAGGTGGTGTGCCTGGTTACTGTGTCCAGGCTGGGCCCCGTGGCTGGGGACACCCCCAGCCTGTCCCAGCAAGGTCCTGGCTGTGTGGTTTTTTGGGTGGTGAGCAGAGGCCTTCCTGCCATCTGCCCTGCACGTCAGTGTTGCCTGCTGAATGTTCCCCTTGACGTCCATTCTGTGAACAGAGAAAAGTCTTCAGGAGTCTGTTTTTCAGGCAAGAGTGGTTCAGTGCCCCCAGGACCGAAGACCCCCTGGCTTTGACCTTGGCTTCTGCAGAAGCCCCGCTGTGCCGCCCCACCCCATCCTTGTCTCCTGTGTCAGCGTCTCTGCAGGGCGCCTGCACAGCAGGGCTGTCTTCACCCTGTACCCTGCACAGCGCTGGGTGTGCAGACGCAGGCTGGCACCGGGGTGGCCCTCTGGCCCTCTTCTGAGGCTCGCCTCCTAAGCATTCAGACAAGCCTGTCAGTTTTCCTGCTTCTCACAACCCTCACACCCACATCTTGCCCTTATCATGTCAAGATAAGAGAGATTAAGATGGCTTTTCGAAAATCCCTGCAGCTTCCAGAATCATCAGAAAACAAAACAAAAACCTAGATAAAAGAAAAAATGTTTGGGCTTCTTTCTTGCATATTTTCCCAGTGTCTGTTTAACAACGTTGCTTCCTTCTAGCCATGCAGCAGAGGGCCTGTGCTGACTGCAGCTGGGCCACCCTCAAAGCCCCACTTTAATGCATTCTTACTGGACTGTGTTTTCTAGACCTCATGTTAGGAGTTGAATTGTGTCCCCACATTTGTATGTGGAGGTCCTAATCCTCAGGACCTCGGAACTCAACTATATTTGGAGACGGGGGTCTTTAGAAGATGATCAAGCTAAAATAGGGACACCCTGACCTTGTACTTCTGGCCTCCAGAGCTGGGACAGTGACCCCACTTTCTAAGAGGCCCAGGCGGGGTGTCCCTCACAGCAGCCTAATCCACTAACATGCTCAGCTGCCTGTCTCTACACGTCTTTAACTCTTCACCGTTTATTAAAGTGTTTGCTTTGATGATTTTTGACAAATGCATCTATAGTCTTGTAATCGGACATGGTTTAGAATATTTCTATCTTCTCAGAAATTTCCCATTTCCCTTCCTCTCTGCTACCAACACATAAACAAAACTCCCGACTTCTGTCATCTCAGATCAGCTGTCAGTTCCTGCACGTCAAAGAACAGACGTGTGTGGAAATAATCCAGGGTGTTGATTTTTCCCTTTCTCCTTTGGTTTAGGCTCATTTTATGGCAGATACTTGAAGTTCTGTTGTTGACAACATCTGCATTTGGGGGTGTGTGTCTTCCTTAAGAATGGACATTTGATTCACATTTGTTTTCTCATCTCTCTGCCTTGAAATTATGCTGTCTGATATTATTATACCTCTATGCACTTTTTTATGCACAGAATTTGAATTATATATATTTTTCATCCTACTCTCAATCTGCTTGTGTCTTTATATTTAATGTACGTCATTTACAACCACATATTATTGATCTGGTGTTTCTCTACTGGGTAAAAATTTATGGATTTTAATTGAAATTTATAATATCTATATTTGGTTTTTTTAAAAAAAGATTTATTTATTTATGCATACAAGAGCTGGATACAGGCCAGAGTCATGGGACCTAAGAGGATTCACCAGAGACAGAGTAGGGAGCAGAACAGGCAGATCCACTGAAGTACACTGCTGTGGGGAGCAGCGGGCGGGGTAGGAGAGGTCTGCTGTGCCATGTGGGTCCCCTCCCTGGCTGGGGATTGTATTGGCCTACTGTGCTGCCAATGCTTCACAGTGTGGTGCTCAACCCTCTGCGCCACCAGGGAGACCCCCTATAATATTTATATTTTGGTTAGTTGTATCCTGCTACAATCTTGATATTTGGTATTTGTTATATATTTTTTATTAGCTTTTTTGTGGTGTCTTGTTTTAGTTCTCTTCCCTTTTCCTCCTTCCTTTGAGGGTTATTTATTCACTACTGGTATCCTATGACAAATTCTCTTGGCTGTCAATGGTTTCAAATGGTCTTTCTTTCACCCACATTTTTTGAGGGATATTCTTTCTGGGTAGAAAATTCTGGGTTGACTATATTTTACCTTTTGTCCTTAATGACTTCATTCCATTTTTTTTCTGGCTTTTCTTGTTTCAATAAGTCAACTCTAATTCCTATGCTTCCCCCCTCTATGCCATTTTTCTTTTGCTGTTTTTTCAGTTTTTTTTTCCTTTATCTTTGGGTTTCAAGAGCTTAACTGTGTGTTGTGTGCATCTTTGTGAATCCTGATAGGGCTTGGCTGAGCTTTCCAGGTATGAAAACATGTAGTTTCTCTTTCTTTTTCTTTTCTGCACTTAGAGACCCAGTTGCACCAACACTAGATGGCTTGGCCTCTATGGCTCAGCTCAGAGACCCTCTGATGTGGCTCATTTTGGTTCTGGCTACTCAGGGAAGCTGGGTGGGTATGCGGGGCTCCCCCATCTCCAGCAATCATCATCCTACCCTTTTTCTTCAATGACTGAAAATGGTGCGTCCAGATGTATAATTTTGTATTTCTGTTCTCCGTAATAACCAGAAACAAATCCCATTTTGCATTTCTTACAATGATTATTGTAGGTTTGCTTTGAATTGTGTTAATTTTGTGTTTAAAATAATGCAAATACTGTCTTGGGAATTTTTTCTTGTTATTATAATTCAACATAGTTACAGTAACAGTTTATTGGTGTTAAATATGACACTGTTGGCCGTGATAATTCTTTGTAATTATCCTGTTATAATGGGCATGTAGAGAATTATGCCCCTTCCACCAGCCCGTAGGAGCCCATGCGACATGGGGCAGCCTGTTAATGCTCGGTTCCTTCCTGACTCCATGGCTGTGCTAAGCCCACAGCACCACATGAGCATCGCCAAGTTTGGAGCATTTGCTGGGCATGTGTTGGGGACTTCTATGGCTTCTCTCTATTGCTTCAGAGAAATGCTGCACCTTCCATTTTGATGTAAAAATCTTACTCCTTCCATTGATTTTGAATATAATTCAATCAAAATTAAAACATCCAGAATAGCCTGTAAGTAAAGATTTACCAAAGGATCAGGATCCACACCAGATCATACATGGTGATAACACATTCCTGTTTGTCTTTGGTGTTGCTGCAGCTCCTTGCATCTTAGGTCTGGCCTATACTCTGTCTGTGCACTGGCTTTGATGCTGTTGCCTCCACCTGTGTGCCAGGGGCTCTCCAGAGAGCAGCAGGACAGTGCTGCTCCCAGGCCACACAAGTTCTACTTCCCAACTTCTGTATTTACGTGTGAGCTGAGCTTTCTTTGGTGACTCACACTGGCCTCGTTTGGTGAAGGCGCAGTGGGCTGTAATTTAAAGAACAGTTTGAATCCTCTAACACATTCAAGCCCATGGAGCCCTCAGCAGCTATCGGCGATTTGAAAATGTTGTGTATGTGTCACAAGTTACATCATGTTTCATACCTGGAAGGAGGACTCCTGAGGAGGAAGATGGAGATACAGATGTCTCTGATTTAGTTAATTTACTATCAGTATTTTGCAGGCTTTGCAAATATCCCTACGTGTTTGAAGCCTTCAAAATTGTGTGGCTTAAAACTCCTGATTTCCAGTTCTGCAAATAAGGAGTTTGAAAGTCACCAGTCAGCCCCACTAACCAGCAGAATTAGATAGGCTATGGTGGCCGGGAGGCAGGGCAGCCCTCTGTGCGGAGGCTGGGGAGATGCGACTTAAAGGGCAGGGGTACCAACAACTGACCACTGCCCTCGAGGGACTGCTGGGCTCTAGCCATGACTGAGAGCTGAGATTTCCAGGGGCACAGTCTGGAATTAGATCAAGTCATCACAGTAAATGTCAGAGAAAACCCACCTGCTTTGGGGCAGGGGGAGGTGAAGGGATGGTCTTGGGTGAACAGTTAACTGGAGCCTCATCAGCTGGGGTTTCATCAGAGCCTCACTGACCTGGAGAAGGGCACTACCCACCTCAGCCCCACCCTGCCCTTCCCGATGAGGAAGAAAAAGCTGAGCAATCCTGTGGACGTCACAGCCCAGAGGTACGTTCTCACTGAGACTAAGATGTGGTTATCGGTTATGAGCCACCCTCCTGCCCCCCACCTCTCACCACCCCATCTGACTACTAGAGGCTTATCTACAGCAGTTCCTTTTACCTACTACTCCGGGTTTCACTAATAAGGAAAAAAGACAAATATGTCAAAAGGCAAACAACATAATTTGAAGATAAAGAATGAGATTCAGGCTGGGAATTTAAATAACCATGACGAGGATGCTGAGTCTCCAGGGGGTAAAGGAGATAGCAGGTGGGAGAGCAGAGAGATGGAATTCCAAAGAAAGAGTAGACAGCTAGCACACGTAGCAGAAATGAAGGACGCCTCTAGTGGACTGACTGGTGGGCTGGAGACAGCTGAGGAAGGAGACTCTGAGCCACAGGAGATGACACCAGAGACCTGGGAACCCAGAAGCGTAGAGAGCAAGGACTGAAAAAAGGAACAAGAACTAGGGGACAGCTACAAAAGGAATACCACATTCCTAACAGAAATACCAGAAGGAGAGGAAGAAAGGAGCCAAAGACTGTAACACAGCAATGACTGAGAATTTCCCCGAATCACTGCCAGACATCCAACCACAGATCCAGGAAACTCAGAGAATGTGAAGTAGGGTAAATATCACAAAACTACAATGGAGCATATTATTTATAAACCAGTGAAAATCAAGAATAAAGGAAAAGTCCTGAATGAAGCCAGAAGGAAAGGCACCTTACCTATAGAGGCACAAGGTAAGAACCATGATCAACTTCTCCTCGGAATCCAAGCCAGAAGAGAGTCGGGCAAAGTATTTAAAGTGTTGAGTGAACAAAAACCAGCTGGAATTCTGGATCCTGTGAAATCCCCCTTCACAACTGAGGGAGAAATCAAGACTTTCAGACTAACAGAAATGGAGGGAATTTGCTGCCAGTACATGTGCTTTTGAGAAATGTTAAAAGAAGTAAGTCCTTCACAGAGAAAGGAAATAACAGAGATCAGGAACTCAGCGCCACATAGAGAAAGGAGAAGCATGAAAGAAGGAACACATGAAGGCAAAACAAATGTCTATGTTTATTATTCTCTTGATCTAACAGGTACTTGTTTAAATTAATGCCAATGCAGAGTGCTGAGTCACACAGTCCAACAGTTCTGTGGTGACCTTGCACAGAAGTGACGTGACCGGCCTCAGGGATGCCTAGGATAGGGAAGTACAATTAGGTCATTTTGTTGTCTTCAGGTCCGAATGCTACCGGGAGGACGTGTGGCACGACTCGACAGTGGGCTCGGAGTAGCTGTAAATATAAAGACAAATTCTTGGACAATCAGTAAAAAGAGCAGACGAGATCTCCGGTGCCTGCCTCTCGATCTGCTGTGACCTAAAACTGCTGTAAACACAGACTTAAAAAAAGTCTGTTTATAAATTTAAGCCGAACAGTGGAAATTTGTATGCAAAAAAAGGACTTATCTTCATCCATTATATTCCTGGGTTGTCAGGATTATTTCAAGTTTTGTAAAGATGCGCAGGCAAGGAACCATAGGCCTTAAGGGAACCATTGCCGCTTTGTTGGGGTATGCACGGCTCACACTTTAAAGTGCCGCTGTGAGTGAGTGAGTGTCTGCTTGCTTTCTTTTTTTTTTTTTAAAGATTTATTTATTTATGCACACAAGAGCTAGGGTATAGGCCAGAGTCCAGGGAGGTGAGAGGATTCACCAGACAGAGTGGGGAGCTGAACAGGCAGATCCACTGAAACACACTGCTGAGGGGAGCAGCGGGCACAGCAGGAGAGGTCTGCTGCACCATGTGGGTCCCCTCCCTGGCCAGCGGCAGGGATCGAACTTGTGCTGCAGTGGCTGCAGTTTCCTTCATAGTGCGTTGCTTAACCCACTGCGCCACCCTCTGCTTGCTTTCTTGACCCAGGCCTCCTGAGTCACCACACAGCCAGGTGTGGTGACAGTGTGGTGGAGGGGAAACAGCCTCAGGCATGCAGATGCCCATCTGGGGCTCGGTGGATGGCAAGGCCCATCCCAGCCTAGGAATGGGATGTCTGGAACACAGCGGTGGGGTCCCTCACCTGTGAGGCCACTCACCTCCCAGCTCTAGGAGCCAGGGCATCCGCCTGCGCCAGTGTGGGGTAACTACGCACTTATAACCACTGGAACTGGGGGATCAATTTGCCTGACTGTAGGAGCAGAAAAGATAATGGGCTCCTGTCTGGGGCTAGGGACCCTGCCTCATGTTTGTCACCCCAGCCACCATTTGCAAGGTTTGGTGACCCTGAAGTCGCGGTGAGTGGCCCTGGCGAGACCACCGTGGCCGCTGGTCCTGCTTGGTTATCTCTGCTGCGCTCCTGCCATAGCAGGGGAGGGTTGGGGGGTTGGGGGGTTCACATGCATGAGGACCCCTGCAGGGGCTCCTTTGGGTGGGAAGCTTTGGCGAGTTATTCAGTCTCTTTAGAGCCAGTGGTTTGATCTGCATCTCACACTGAGGGAGGAGCGACTGGATGGGGGCACAGCAGCTGGCACCGGGCAGGGCCTGCTCCCTAGCCCGAGGCTGCTTTTTACAGCAGTTTGGTGAAACAGCAGTTCCTGGCATCAGGCCTGATCTCACCTTTCTTGTCTGATGAGGAGGGTAAACAGGGGGGTACGTGTGGAGAGATGCCAAGAGACTCGCCCTTTCCAGGAACAGGCTCTGCTTAGCCCTACGGGAGGAGCTGCTATTTCTCATACAAGTTCTTCTTTGACCAAGTCAATGAAAACAATACTTTCCTTGGTGCAATCTTTGGGTATAATTACCAGTTTCTTTAAGTGGCTTCTCTGGATGGAGCCGAAGGCAAGCAGACCCCATTCTCCCTGGGTCTCTCCCCTGTGTGCATGAAAACGCCTGCCAAGTGGTGTCTACCCTGTTTTTCCTTGGCTCTCTGCGGCTTTTTAGTCACAACCACGGCTTCCCCTCACCTGCTGAGTGGTGGGTTTCCCTCTGTGGGCCCACCTGCCCTGACGGCCGGTGCACCAGGCCCTGCACTGGTGATGGGGCGCGGTGCGTGCTGCAGGCTGCTCCCTGCAGGGTGAAGGCACATGAGTTTGCTATGAGCTGACAGGTGTGTCTGGCCTTGAGCTGACAGGTGTGTCTGGGCGCTCGGTGCTCCACAGCTGCTTGCAGTGTCTGGTGACCACACGTCAGTGACTGGCTTGGATGAAACATCTCAGAGGACAGCCTTTGGGTCTGCATGTGGGAAACCCCTCGTGTGGAGCCTGGGCCAGGTGGGGACTCAGAGTTGCTTGTGCACAGTGAAGAGTTTGGGACGCTGTGTCCAGTGGGGCTGTCACTGCAGTGACAAGGGCTCTGTGCTGTGCTCTGTACTGTCCATTCCGCTTCCCTCGAATAACGGAATCTCCTGCTGCCTCTTGAGAGCTCGGTGACCTCCCTTCACACAGGGCTCTGAGTCCTTGGCCCCTGCACTCATGGGGTCAGCCATGGAGCTGACCAATGGCATCAGGGCTTCTCACACATGATGTGTAATCTCCCTCCTCCCCAGCGCCAGTACGTCTCTGTCTCGCTCATAATGCAGACAAGCGACGCCAGCAGCTCACAGAGGCATGCGAGTGCAGGTCTTTAACCTCGACCTTGAAGGCACCTGCCCAGACTCCAGCTGCAGCCACTCTCCTGTTCCCCTCATCTGTAACTTGGGAGCGTTTACAGCCCAAACCTCACGGTGTGGCCTCCACGGTTAAATGAATTTAAACATCTGGAGCTTAGAGCGGTCCCTGGGGCACAGCCGTGCTCAGGAGTGGTTTGTCTCCCATGGCCACGCTGCGGAGGGCCCAGGAGGCGGTATGTGCTGAGTCTCAAATCTTGAATGGGCAACTTCCTCCCTCCCCAGGGAAAAGAGGGGACACTAATGTCCTCTTCAATTTTGAAACTGGCAGAAAATTCATTGGGCTTTTCTTCTTTCCTTCACATTAGAAACATAATAACCTATACTAATTGGAATCTGATGAAAATTTGAATTATAAATCTAGATAGCCACAATCCATATTTATAAAATGTGAACTATAAAATGTGTGACATCCAAACGCTTACACGTCCTTGGCTGTGACAGGCAGACTATGGTGGGGCGGGGCTCCCTCAGCCTGACTCTTAGGTAGTGCTGGCATCGCTGGCGTGAAGTGGGGCAGCTGTCCTCTGAGTTGTTTGTGTCGGCCTCTCTAGCACGACACTGAGAATGGACGCTGGGCGGCTGGGTGCGTGGTCAGCTCCCTTCCCCGACAGTGGTCAGGGTAGTTCAGGGCCATTGTTTGTCTCCAGCTTGGGGGTGTGCGCGTGCATGAGTGCACGTGTGTGTTTAGGGAGGAGTCAAAGATGTGGGGTGCTGGAGAATGAGCAGGATATAGGGCAGAGAAGGGGTTTGTTGCTTTAGAACCGGGGTCCTTGGGCAGAGCCAGCGTGGGCTCTGTTCCGCAGATCTCCCTGATGCTGAGGGTGCTGATCAGCTGAACAGGTGGAAGTAGGAGGGCAGAGCCTGACGGAGCCAGGGGCTGGCCTTGGGACGAGCGGGCAGGACCGCAGTGTCACGGGCACCGTGACAGGGACCCTCGGCACTGACAACGAGCGGCAGGCGCTTGTGAGTATCACCCCAGACACAGGGAGCCCCCCTGGGGGCCCCTTGGGCTGAGGCTCAGGGTCTGAAATGAGACTCCCCCAGAAGGAGAAACAGGTCTAGGGCAGGGGGTTTCGGGTGAGCCTGGTGTGGGGGTGACGCCATGCAGCTGGAGGTGGGGTGGAAAGAAGGGGCTCACTGGGAGCCAGGGACACCCTTCTCACGACCACACCTGACTGGTTTTCAGACACTTCCATATTGGGGTGGAACTGAAAGTTAGTAAGGAAACAGCTCAAGCGCCGCTTGCCGCTTGGTGCAGGGGTCACGTTTGACTTGGCTGAGTGCATTTCTCACAGCGACTCGCCGGGGCAGTGACTTTTAATCCTTTGATTGTCCTCATGAGAACCGAATCCACCTAGCACCTCCGGGTGTGGGAATCAGGCCGTCTGCGCCAGCGAGCCACCGTCCCGTGGCAGGGCCTCCTGCAGCGCCCAGTGACAACAGGCCTGCCCGTGTCTGATCCGTGTGACTGCGCCTTTGCTCTCGGAGCCCCGTGAGGCTGTGGGGTAGGCCAGGGCCCCACTGGGGGAGACCTGGAGACAGGCTCTGTGTCTGGCTGCACTGCTGGCCCTGGGGCGCCAGGCCCCAGCTAGGAGGTGAGGCCCCTCAGCTCCTTCTCCTGCAGGTCCCCAACACTCAGGTGCTGCTGAACCTGGAGGAGTTAAGGAGTCTCCTGGCCAACAGGAGTCACAGCTGGATGACCTGCCCCTCCACTGTGGGCCTGCTCTTTAGACATTTATCCCAGGGCAGGGTCGCCAGGCCTTGGTCACCAGCCTCCTGGGTCCACACGTCCATTTCACAGGTACAGGACTAGGTGACAGGCAGCAAGCTGTGTCTCTCCTAGAATGTTACTCCTGCTCACCCCTAAGGGGTATTCAGCGCAGTGAGGCAGAGGCCCATGGAAGCTGCTGCCACTGTGGAGAAGAGTGAGTTCATGCCACACGCTGAGCACAGCTCGGCCCAGCGGAGACCCTTCCTCCTTGGCTTCACCGGTGCTGGTGACACAGCAGCTGGAGATGGCACCTTAGCCTGGCATGATGCTTAGGCCTGGCTCCCTGCCCCTGCCTCGCCGGCACCTGTTACCAGAGCAGCGCCAGGATTTTCAATGCTGAGAGAGGAAAAGAGGGAGGGAGGGAGGGAAAGAAGGAGGGTGGGAGGGGGCGCTGCAGCACCTGGCTGCCTTCTGCACCTCTGTCCTTCCAGGTGTGTTTCTAGCATGACCTTCTTCTCCTTCGACCCCCTCAATGGCCTGAAATGTCTCATTCACTGTCCAGCATAGAGTAGATGTTACTTCCTTTGAGAAGCCTCCCTGAGCTCCCCCAAATCTGGGTTTTGTGCATTTTGCATGGGCTGAACCCCACTGCAGGTTACAGCTTTTGTTGCTGCTGCCCCACTGCTCAGAGTTAGGAGGTAACTATTCATATTTTCTTTTAGAGGTAAAGAAGGGAGCGCAGAGGTTGGAATTAGGAACTAGTCTGCAGTCTTGGAGTGCTACGTTTTTGGGTCCTTCTCTAGTTGTGTCGGGAGTCCAGGCACATTGTCTTGGGTTAGTTTGGACAGATCTGAATTGAGCACAGCACTCGGTGGAGACCACATGTGGCCTTCAGTCATTGTTGACTGCAGCACGGGAGCGCTGTGCAAACCCTTCCTCTCTTGGTGGCTGTTTTCTGCTTTTATACAAGGAATCTCCTTCTATTGCATCAAGAGTCAGGGTCACCTGGAACAGGCTCATGGTGAGACCTGCTCTGTGGGATGATAGAAATGGGGCTCTCTATGCTGGTGGGTTGTAAGGAGACAGGTGTTGTGGGGGAACTGCAGGCTGTGAGTGCAGGTGTTGGGGGGCAGTGCTGTGCCCATAGTCCCAGAAGTCCCTGCCTCCTGACTGTGAACCCCTGAAGGAACCAGGCCCTTGCTCTGAAGCTCTGTACCTTCTTGCTCCACTGCTGGGAGCTTTTCTTTTTTTAAACATTTTTTAAAAAAAAGATTTACTTACTTATTTGTACGTACAAGAGCTGGGGTACAGGCCAGAGTCGCAGGGTGTGTGTGTGAGAGGATTCACCAGAGTGGGGAACAGAACAGGCATATTGACTGAAATACATTGCTCCGGGGAGCAGCAGGTGAGGCAGGAGAGGTCTGCTGTGCCATGTGGGTCCCCTCCCGGGCAGGGGATCGAACTCGCGTTGCTGTGCCGCGGATGCCTCACCATGCCTCACAATGTGGCTCTCAACCCGCTGCGCCACCTGGGAGGCCCTGGAGTCTTTCCTTGAACAATTAATGTCTGGTCCCCAGGAATTGTCTCTGGCTTCACAGTTAGCGTTAACATTACCCAGTGTCCCTCATGTTAGCCACGGGGAGCAGAAGCAGGTTCCCCTAGAGTTTCCCCAGCAGCTCCTATACTCAGTCTCTGGCCTTGTGCTAGGACCCCTTCTTCTCTTGTGAGGCATCAGAGAAGCAGTCTCTGCGGGAGCCCCTGGGGGGACAGGTATTCATTCCTTCAGTCCCTAGGGAGCTCAGCAGGATGCCCCCATCAGCCCCGCCCCCCCACGCCCCTGCCGTCCTGGTCTTCATGCCCCCCACTCAGCTGGTGTCCTGCCTGCAGGCTCATCTGCCGTGGGCTAAATTTGCAGGCGGAGACCTTTGGTGGGTGCCTTTGCCCTTTTTAAAATAATGAAGTCGTGTTGTGCTTTCTTCAATCCCTTATGAATCTACTGAACTTTTCAAAATGTCAGGGACAGGGAGAGGGAGAATGAGAGGGACTGACTCATGGGGTAGCTTCTCTCTCTCATGTCCTGATGTACATTATTAAGATTTGTTTTTCCATGTTTATTATTTTTAAAACATTCTATTATATACACCTAAGTGTCTGTGTATCTACCCTCTTCTGGAGCACACTCCTTCCCCAAAGGTGAGTACCCACCCTTTCGATTAATGGGAGGTCACAGTCTGAGGTATGGGGGGGCTACGTCTTGCTGCTGGGGATGGTGAGTCAGTGACACCTGGAGGGTCCCCTCCACACTCGACTGACTCCACGTAAAAACCAGACAGAAGTGAAGAGCTCACCCTTGCCTCCGACACCCCGTTGCCTGTTAAACCGCCGACAGAACCCACATGTGTTCTGAGTATTTGTCTGGGGTTTGCCAGTGAAGGGCTGTTTACTTAGGACAGTTTCCCTTGCTGCTTTGCTGTGCTGCTGTGACGTGAAATAATTTTAAAGCTTCCAATCCTGTTGACTCCATTTTTACAAAGCAAGTCCCTTTAAGACCAGAACTAACAGAAATTTTACTTCTATCCACTTCCACACTCCTTTGCCTCATTGACTGTGATGCCCACTTACCACAAACTGTTCATATGGTCTAATTTAGCTAGATCTTATTGCTACTATCTTTTTGTGGGTGTGGGGGAGATTCTAATCTGAAATTTGTTCCCCTGATTGTTTAACTTTGGCCCAATTAAATAGGGTTTGCATTTTGGATTCTAGTTTAAATTTACCTATCAATTTCTTTGTGTATTTTTATGGCTTGCTTTATATATCTTTAGTCCTCTTAGATTTCATATTAAATTATTTTATTAAGTATAGGAAATATGCTTATTTTTGTTCAGTTTATATCAATGTGCTTTCTTGTTTGACATCTACTGAAAATTGACTTTTAAATTTGTAATTGATTTTCTTGCATTCCTTTTTTTGGTGGTACAAATAAGAATACCATTTCTTTTTGCTTTGTGACCATTATTTGTGGTCTTGCTCATTTTTGTTTAGAGGATTCTCCTATAACAGTCATAGCAGACTCAAGACTGGCCTCTGTTCACTCTTTTCTGCTTTATTTCACTGGCAGTGATCTTAGTATAGCTTTTGTGTTCACATTATAACAGGGAGTGCCATGCTCAGTTTGTCACCCCAAAGCTGCTTTGATTTTTTAAAATTTTATATATTTTTACATTATTTTTCATTTTTGTACAGTGTATATTTCTGTTCCCCCTGAAATTCCCATCACCAATTCACCTGTGCACCATCACCATAGTCCTTTGTGCTCTTCCCACCCCTTTTGTTCCTTCTCCCTCGTCCCCCCCATAGGGAATGTCTAGATTTATAGTTGTCTGTTGATTTTGATTTTTAATTTATTATAATTAATTTATTTTCCCTTAGTCCCTTATTTGTTTCCTCTATATTCCTCCTATAAGTGAAACCCTCTGATATTTTTCCTTTCCTTTCCGGCTTATTTCACTGAGCATAATCTCTTCTAGCTCCATCCATGTTGCTGCGAATTGCATGAGTTTATCCTTTTTGATTGCTGCATAATATTCCATTGTGTATATATACCACATCTTCTTGATTCAATCATCTATTTTGGGGTATTTGAGTTGTTTCCATAGCTTGCTTATTGTGAAAAGTGCTGTGATAAACACAGGTGATACTCCACACAGCTTTCCATAGTGATTGGACCAGTTTGCATTCCCACCAGCAGTGTAGGAGAGTTCCTTTTTCTCCACACTTTCACCAACATTTGTTGTTGCTAGCTGCTTTGATTTTTGCTTTAAACTGTAGCAGACCTTCTAGGTACATTACAAGGAAAGTAAAGCCCACGGAGAGGCTTCTATGTGTGTTGAATGTCCTATGGACTCCAATGCTCTGTCTTCACGCACACCCTTCCACCAGCGTCCCATCATGATCCTGGGCATGTGAGCTGCCCTTTCGAATTTCTTACAGTTCAGGCATATGGGTGAGAAATTTTAGTTTTTTTTCCTCGACAAGTCTTTTAACCCTCATTTCCCAAGGTATTTCCCTGTGTAGATGTTTGGGGTGATGTTTCTCTGTTCACACCAGAACACATGAGTTCGTGATTTCTGGGCTTCCATCCTTCCCAACTCTCCTGTCTGTGCTGCTCCTCTCTGGGCTCATTGGAGATTTTCTTTTAACTTTGAATTTTAGCAAATTTATGGTTTACTAAGATTTATGACATTTACCTTGCTTGGGTTTTGTTGAATTTCTTAGACGTATTAGGTGATGTTTATCATCATATATGGAAAATTCCAGCTATTGTGCCTTTAAATGTTTTATCCCATGCCTATTGTCTTCCTCCTCTTGTTTCTGGCCTGCCACTGCACCCACATTTGAGCAACCTCCCCGTTTACTAACCCCTGCCTGAACTTGCTCCTCTCCGTTCAAACTCTGCTATTTCTGCTGGTTGCCCCTTTTCTGGGCTCTCCACTCTGCTCTTAAGCTGCCCCATAGTATCTTGCCTCAGATACCTGCTTCCCACCTTGACCTCTACTTGCTTTCCCTGGTCACTCATGCCCACTTTCCTCGAAGTCCTCATGCACATTTATCACAACTGCTCATCTCAGCATCTGTGACTTGCACTTACTTTCTAATGATTGTTTTTTGGTCTTGATTTTGGGTCACCTTTTTGTCTCTTTATGTAGCTAATGACTTTTAAAATGCAGGGACTGTCTGTCTCATGGAAGAAACACTTTGCTCCAAGAGGGCTGATCTTGTCTGAGTGCAGACTCCAGCCTCCTGTGATTCATGCTGCATCTCATCCCTGTGTAGCCCTGGGCCCCTGGACCACCCCTGCACAGGGGGATTTAGCTTCCACCAATCGTCTACCCAGAATTTATACCTCCATTTGGTGTTCACGCCTCAGTGGCTCTCTCTCTTCCAGGGACCCCCTAATTTTCCAGAGGCTCTGCCAAGCCACATGTGATTGGAGGATAAGCTCCTTTTAGAGAGAGCTGCTAATGCAACTCCCACTGTTGCTTTCCTGGGTTTAGGGTTCCAGCAGCTCATGAAGTGTCCTGTCCAGGCTATTTGTTTGTTTCCTGAGGGTTTTCACCCCACTTTGCTCCTGTTGCTCTGGCCTGCAGGTGCCATGCACCACTTGATAAAAGGGGCCTGAAGGTCCTGTATTTGACTATAAAAAGCTTCAGTTGCTGATCCCTGCAGCTGGCTGAATGGGGCCTCTCAAAGACGTCCTTGTCCAAACCCCGGGAACTGTGACCATGGTCCCTTTACTTGCTAAGGGGGACCTTCCAAACTTCATTAAGAATCTTGGGAGGGGGAGATTATCTGGATGGTCAGGTGGGCCCTGCATAGGGCCAGAGGCCATAGGAGAGGAAGGCTGGGGGTTTGGAGGAGGGTCTGTGAGCCTGAACAGAGGCACATGCCGGCAGGGACACAGGATGCTCTTCTGGCTTCTCAGATGGCAGGGGCAGTAAACAGAGGGTGCCATTGGCCTGGAAGCTGGAAGGGGAAGAGGCTCGTGCGGTCGCGCCTGCAGTGGGCACTCCCAATCCTGATGTCAGCTCCAAAGCTACTTCAGAGTCTGGTCTCCAAGCCTCAGACACAGGTATGGCCGCGTAGAAACGCCACCAGTAGTTGCCTGTTGTGCGGCTCCAGCTTAGTGTGCCCGCCGAAGTGACAAGTTATGACGTGACTGTGAAGCAGACACACACGGCAAGGGACCCCGCATCCTGGCGCATCCGCCTAGGGCTACGCTCAGAGGCGTCTCTGCTGCTTTCTTGTCTGAATACTCGACACAGCCTTTTATTTTTTTTTAAATTATTAATTAATTTATTTTTGCTACAACGCTTGCTTTCTTTTATTGGTGTAGTCCCCTTAGAATTTCCATCACCATTCATCCGTAGACACAGACTTTTAATCAAAATAACCAGGGTGCGACTTCAGGCTTAGCGCTGGGAGGACGCGCGGACCCCCTTCTGCGGATGCGCTTCCTGAGATTTAACTCCCCGCAGCCGACTGTGGCCTGACAATGCTCTGGCAGTGAGATGTTTGGAAAGAGAGAGCACGTTCAGCTTGCTTTGTAATTTGGTTGTTATGACCTGTATCTCACTGTGTTACTGTTACTTATCTCCTGTGTGCCTAACCAGCACATTCATCACAGGCCGTGCGTACAGGGACCTGGCAGGGCAAGGCTTCTGCGCGTCTGCGGCCAGCGTTGGTGGACCTGGATGTGCGCTCAGGGGAGGGGCTCCATTGCGAGGACGAGAGGTGCTTGTGCCCCGTTGGGGAGGTGGGCAGCAGCCCCTCAGCTGGCTGCGCTGAGCTGGCCTCAAGCTCCCCTGCGTGCGAGGTGCTGGTGTGTCTTTAATCTCCTCATAAGGGATTCATGATTCAGGGCCTCCCTGGTGGCACAGCGGTTGGGCAATGCACTATGAAGCAACGGCAGCCACTCCAGCACGAGTTCAATCCCTGCTGCAGGCCAGGGACGGGACCCACATGGCGCAGCAGACCTCTCCTGCCTCGCGCTCGCCCGCTGCTCCCATCAGCAGTGTTTCAGTCAGTCTGCCTGTTCTGCTCCCTGCTCTGTCTCTGGTGAATCCTCTCACCTCCCTGGACTCTGGCCTGTACCCCAGCTCTTCTGTGCATAAATAAATAAATCTTAAAAAAAACAAAAGGGATTCATGATTCAGCCTTATTTTCAACTCAACCGGACATGTCCCCTAGGTTTTTCTCCCTCAGTTTCTCTTCATCTTATGAACTCTCTGCAGTTAAGTCCATGTGCAGTGTCTCGTGCTCCCCATACCCCCTTTTACAGGGGGCCACCCTCCACCCTGCTCCTGTGACCAGCACCACTGGAAGACGCTTTCTGGCCCGTGGGACAAGGGAGGAAGTGAATGACATGCTGCTCTGTGTCAAGGTGGGTCTGTGTCTGCCCCACATGGTGCAACCCTGGAGCCACCTGCTCATATGGGGCAGAACTGCAGAACACAGACACCCAGATGCTCACTCTATGTGAGAGCAGTGCCCCTGCATCATCGGGACGCTGGGCCCCCCTGGCAGGCAGGGTGTCACTAAGAGTTGTGAGATGGTCCGATTGGTTCAGAAAGGCTGGTTTGGAATCCTCATACTAGGTTAACTGAATTGGGGGAGGCTTACCAAGGCCTCTGTCCCCACCTTCCCCTCCTGGTTCTACTACTTATCCCCGCCTCCATTCTCCTCAAGAAAACATGCCGGCCCTGTAGCTAGATTTTTACCCTCCATTCACAGATCTCTGAAAACAATTTTCGCAGCCCAGGAGTTCACATATTATCTCAGCCACACCAGCTATAGTGGCTCATTAGAAAAATAAATGACTTTGTGGGAAAGGGGGAGAAGAGATCACATGCGCCCCCCCCCCCCGATATGTGCAAGCATATTATAACTCAGAATAATATTACAAAGACATCTGACACATCACTGACATAAATGAATCATTTCTTTTGTTGTTGAATTGAGTGTGACCTGGTTATGGCGATTTTGATGATAACAATTTCATCATTTAAAGGGTACTCCATTTTTCATTGTGAGCTTGTGCTATTACTCTGGGCTGTCCAGACACCATGTTACACCTTTTGTTTTCTCATTTAATCTCCAAACGTTTGCAAACACTGTTATGTACTCATTTGGAAAACCGAGGTTTACAGAAGTTGGCATCGCCTACACTCGCACTACTGACAGTTTTTCCTACAGTTCCTTGCCTTTTAAAAAGAGGATAATAATTCTTGGCTTGAAAGGTTGTGCTGAGATTAAATCCATGTCTATGTAATATATATTTATAAATTTATATATGTGTAAATTTTTTCTTGAACTCAGCTTTCATCAGTGAGAGTTCTTCATTCACCTAATGTTTTAATGAGATTTCTATAAAAAGAGTGGTTCCTTGACTAGATATTAGGCACCTTCATAGTACCTGGAGTTTGAGAAGTAGGCACTGGTTTATTATGATCCAGCACATCTTTTCCCGGGAGAACATTCCAGGGCTGATGAGACTTGGCTTCTGATTAGGCAGGCTCTACAGGTGTCCGCAGACAGTGTTGCTCACTGCTTCGATCTTTGTACCTTTTAAATTCTTGTGTCAGTTTCTGGAGACAGTGCTGGTAACTCACTATGGCATGGAATGTCTTTCCTTGTGTTGCTTTTTGTCTCACATACATCTCTGTGCTTCTGTCATCAGACACCCTTCATTAGAGTGGCTGGTCTTTCAGATGAGTTCACCCCATCAGGAAAGACCCTTCTTGGTCTCTTGCAGCTGCTCCCATTTCTCGTGCTTAACCTTGACAAGGTTCACCTTTCTCCATACCTTGCTTTTAACCTACTTGATGTGTTCCATTTAAAGCGTGGCTCTAGTCAGGCCTCCCTGGTGGCGCAGTGGTTAAGTCTCAGTGCTATCAAGTCATTGCCGGCCATTATTTCAAGAGTCCAGTTCCTGGCCAGGGAACTGACCTGGGCCACAGCAGACTGCTCCTGTCTCCCTGCTGCTCCCCTCAGCAGTGAATTGCAGTATATCTTCCCATTCTGCTCCCCATTCTGTCTCTGGTGAGCCCTCTCATCTCCCGCACCTCTGGCCTATACCTCAGTTCTTGTATTCATAAAATAAATAAAAATAAATGCTAAAAGCAGTGTGTCTTTAATGAATAGCATACACTAAGAACTTGCTTTCACTAACCATTCTTTTGAAATAGTCTTCCAGGACCATGAAGTCTTATTAAATTTGAAAAACAAATTTTTCTTGTCTTCTTCAGATTGACTACACTGTGTTGCCTATCTTTAAATTTACTGAGTCCTCTCCATGAATTTACATTATACTTGCAGGATGAAACAGTAACAATTCAGTCTTCAGCTGAATTCTCACCTAGAAATCACACTAAAATGCTATAGTGAATGTTATTATTATTATTTACCCATTTGAGTTTTACTTTTTGAGTTTAGTCTATATTGATTTTTTGATAGCATTACATTCTACTTTTGGTCTAATCTAGATACTAACAGAATCCTACATAATTAGTGTGCTCCATTAATCAAACGATGTGATCTCCATATTTGATATATGACTAGCCTTTAAAAACTCTTATCCATTAATTTGTATTTAGTTCTGTTTGAAATGCTCAATGTCATTCCCCCTTTTATTAGACAAATGTCTTTTATAATCCTAAAAGGTAGGTTTACCCTTAGAGAATTGATTTCTTTTTCTTTTTATAATTTTACTTTGCAATTAAGTTAATTCTCAGTGGCACTTGAGTTCAAAGTCTAATTATATAATTAAACATCTGTATTACTAAGTAATTCATAATGACAAAGAAAATACATCCTTTGAATGTAATTGACTCTGTATGAAGAGTCCAAGTTTTGGGCAACAGAATATGTAAAATTGAGAGGCTCTTGATTTAGACTCTTAGGTTTGACTGGAGCTGGTTCCAGAAATGTATTAACCTAGTTTCCTACAATAATATTGTAAATTCTAACTATATTAGCAGCTATCTTCCTAGTCAACCATTGTGATGTTATCCATAAAACTTACAGAGATAAGTCTCATGTTTTTAATATGGGCATCATCCCAACATTTTAATAAATTCTATCCCATATCTAAAACATGTATTACCTATGACTATGTACTCATAGAAAAAGCATGTGCACATGTGTTCAAATGCTCACTCACACACACGCACACACACACACACAATTTCCTCACAGTTTAAATATTGCCCCAGAGAACCAACAGCTTGTAGTACTGTTGAATATTTAATTATGCTTAGATTTATCCATCAAGAGCTCAATCTGGGGAGAGGGCAAAAGGAGTGGATGATATAACATAAAAACCCTTGGTATCCCAGAGAAGATCCAGCTAGAGGGTCCAGAGAGGGCAACAGGAAGTTCTCAGGAGAGTGTCTAAGTAGAGAGAAAAGGCACTGCCCAGGGGCAGAAGCTGGAAAACTGAGGTTGGAGGGTAGAATGTTTTCAATTTGAAATTTAAAGAAAATTTAGATTTCCTTTGTGCTCCATGCACCTTTCTGTAGCCATGACTCATATATAACAACATTGTGTGGCATAATCTTGTTAATTCATCACATACAGTTGCATATTTTTGAAAATTTATCTTTTTAGCTTAAACGGATCTTAGTTGTGGTTTATGACCCCAAATACCACCCCCCATGACAGTCCTTTGTGATGTGACTTAGCAATTTTCCCTTTAAATGTTTCATTAAACGTAACTTCTATCAAAGCACAGACGTATAGCCACACAACTCTGGACAACTGATCTTTGACAAAGGAGCAAAGAATCTGCAATGGGACAAAGATAGCTTATTCAATAAATGGTGCTGGCAAAACTGGT
>JAGFMF010011799.1:10345863-10579585 GCA_019455555.1 Galemys pyrenaicus | reverse complement strand
GGGTGCATAAGGGACTGAGGTGATGGTGCACGGGTGAAATGGTGGTGGGTACTCCCTGGGGACTACAAATGATGTCAAATATAACTAATAAAAAAAAAAAACAAAAACGTAACTTCTATCACTGTCTTCCTAGAATCCCTAATTAAGCTTTTGATGTTTTCCGCTTTATGTTTTCTTTCTCTTTCTTCCATGCTATTTTTCTTCTAAAGAAAATACAGCACTTACGCACCAGAGAAGTAAATAAATCCCAACGATCTTGAATTGGTAGGGCTGACGTCTTCAAAACTCTCCTGTGGCTGCAAATGGAGGCATCCAATGTGCTAGGTGGTGAGCATCTGGCAAGAAGACAGGAATTCTTAAATTAGATTTGGTCAGGAGAGCTAGTCGGTGGGCATCTTTGCTTCATTAACAATAGTTTAAGATCCATCTTTATATAGGTAGAAAGAATTCCCTCCATGTTCTGATTGAGATTGCGCTGTGCAGTTACGAGATGCAGCAGCAACTCTTCCGTAATCCTGCAGAGCGAGTGTTAATTGTAAGACTAGCTTTTAAAATTTCTATTATTTGGTTTCTCTCCATCCCTGGTTCTGCTCCAGTCGTGTTCTCTTTAAGTCCTCCCACCCCCTGTCTGCCACTGGTCACCCTCTTTGAATCACCCCCTCCACCCTGTGCTCAGCGCTCCGTGTCAGAAACAGCCCAGCTCCTCCACGCTCCTGTGCTGTGCTGATAAATAGACCAAGACACTGGCCTGAGACAATGTCAGTCTCCCGAAGAGGAAATTCCAGTGATGAAAACCACATTTAACGATTATGGAAGGTTTTGTCTTTTGTTGTTTCTAGCTGGTTCAACTTTATTCACTGTGAAATTATAATGTAAATTAAAATGTCTGTTCCTCTTTGTTTTAGCTAAGTTAATGCTATTCAAAATTGTCTTGCTGATATTCAGAAATGATGGCACTTTTGCACATCATTTATGGAAGCATTTAATGCAAACTAATGTAGCTATTATCATCAGTGGCTCCAGGCTACTGTCTTCTGTGGATTTTTCTGAAATGACCGGCAAATCCCTCTCATGAATGTGGAAGAACGTGCCAGAGACACACACACTGAGATTCGTAGGCTCTCTGCCCCTCTTCCCTGAGCCTGCTCTGCCTCCCATCCATAAATTAACTCATTAGATGCTCGGAAGGAGCAGGCTTTGGGAACAAAGGGGCAACAGATGCAGGGTTACAAGGTTGTCCCACAGCCAGAGGGTGGAGGTGGGTGGCTGTTTGTTGGGAGGACTGTGTGGAGCCGAGCTGTTCAGAAGGATCTTTGGGAAGGACGCTCCTGCTTGATTTTCTCCACTCTGAGTCTATGCAGCCTCCTCCAGCTCCTCCTCCTCTTTCTTGTCTTTACACATACACACACGCGCACGCACACACGCACACACACACATGAGCACACATGCTGACTTTTAAGGGAAAATAATGGGGAGGAAAGATTTTGCGGTATAAAAGTTTATATAGACAAATGTGATGGAACCAAGTGTTGTCATTCTTTTTGGCACATTTAAATTGCCTTCAGCTTACTGGCAAAAGTCACCACATCAAGGTCCGTAGTTGTTCTCCAACACGTCCATGCTGGCTGGTCTTGAAGGCCAGCTTTGTGGTGCGGCCCTTGCTGTTTTTCCGCCTCCTGGCCTAGAATGCCATTCTGCCCGGGGCGGGCCAGTGGGGCTCAGACAGAGGCCTCTTCTGGGGAGCTTGGCCTGAGGACCCCGTGGGCTGGGCAGGCTACTGGTGGACAAACACCGCTCCAGGGATTCATGGAAGTAGTTTCACTCTGTATGTGATGTGACTTAGCAATTTTCCCTTTAAATGTTTCATTAAACATAACTTCAATCACTGTCTTCCTAGAATCCCTAATTAAGCTTTTGATGTTTTCCGCTTTATATTTTCTTTCTCTTTCTTCCATGCTATTTTTCTTCTAAAGAAAATACAGCATTTATGCACCAGAGAAGTAAATAAATCCCAACGATCTTGAATTGGTAAGGCTGACTTTTTCAAAACTCTCTCTGTAACTGAATCATTTGAGTATGTTTTCTAGAGTGTATTTCTTGCTTTAGGCTTTATTTAATGCAGGAAATTCCTGCTCCTGCCTCTCTGGTTCCTTGATCTTTTCTGCAATGGTGAGAAAGAGGGTCTCACTTCCTCGGACACCACACTGCCTGCTCTCAGACACTGGGCTTCAGGGCAGGGCAAGCCCATGGACACCTGTGTCCACATGTGTGGGAAGCCGAGTCTGGCCGGGGGGTCCAGCCCTGGTTGCATCTGGGTTGTGTCTTGGCAGGCAAGGCCGTGATGGCCCACCAGGGACCGAGGTGCCTGAGCAGGGCGCTGGCCAGAGGCCAGGACAGCAGGGAAGGTGCGTCACTGACCGACCAGCTCCACTGTCCCGGTTCCTTCCGTGGCAGACGGTCCTGGGTGGGTGTGGGCAGGAGCTGTCCCGAGAGCATGGGGTGTGGCGGTGTCCAAAGGAGGGACAGTCTGTGCCTCTGCCCGCCTCTGTGTGAGTGTGGACGTTGTGATCAAAAAGCACAAATCAAGAATGTTACGGGCTTTTCGCAGGTGATGTGAGGCAGGTGTGGATGTTTCTGGTGCCCTGAAGGTGTCCTTGTACTGGAGGAAGTTTGGAAATTGGGGCTGAGTAAGTGTTGGGCTGGTAGTGTCAGCTTGACTCTGCTGGGCCCTACTGGGGTGCCTTAAGGCAGTAGGGGGAGACTGGTGGTATGGGGAGACTGGTCTCTGCAGTGCCCTCTGTGCTGTGTCCAGTTGAGTTTGGCTTGGCCAGTCAGCAAAAGAGCCTCTGGCCTCAGCGCTGAGCAGGGGACATGGGTCATTCAGTGGGTGAGGATTTAGGGGTCCACATGTGCCCACTTCTTACTTTCAAGAGCTGAAATGTCTTTATTCGGGCTTCAGTGACCGAATGTGAACTCAGCACAGTGCCCCTGGGGCAGCAGAGGTCACACCACTCCTGGGGGATGTGGTGGCTGTGCCTGCGCTTGCCTGGACCACCGAAGGCCGGCTCCACACTGGCTAGGCTGCCGGAATTCATGAGTGGGCCTGAGTCAAGCAATAACAGGCTCTGTTGTCCCCTGAATAGAAGGGCCGTGAGCCTCTAGCAGGCCATGCTGACCCCCTCAGAACACTGGCTGGGTCTGGATGGGGCTCACCGCTCTCAGTTAAGCCATCGACTTTTCTGGGGTGGTGGGGGCTGCGCCCACAGCTGTGGCCAGCTAGAATCAACGACCACCTCCTGGCCACTGATGTCCTGCTGGACGCCAGGTGCCGCTTGTGTTGGTCACTGCTGGAGGTTGTCCTGGATACCCCACTTCTTGTTAAGGCTGCACAGGTTTCCCTGGGGGCTGCAACCTCAGCACCTACCTCTGGCTGGGCCCTGTGAGGCTGAAGCCAAAGGGCTATGTAGGCCCCAGGCTCTCAGAGCCTGAGGGGAGGAAGGAAGAAGGCATCTCCTCTGCTTTCTCCTGCAGGCTGTGGCCACGCAGGGCACAAGGAGGGTGCAGGTCAAGCTCCAGGTGGGTGGGATGGGAACGCAATCACTGGATGGGAACAGCTGCACAGGGGCAGCCCAGGGTGAGGCTGTGGACATTCAGGGCTCCCTGGCAGGAATGCCCCCTCAGCCACCACATTGCACGACTGGCCTTCCTCACCAATGAGCTGAAGTGAGTTCCAGGTCACAGCACGAGCCTGGCCTAGATGTTGCTGCTTCTCCCTGTGCCACTCACCCAGGACGCCAGGTAGCCTGTTCTGCAGGAAGGGACAGCTGAGGTCTGCAGGGAGTCCTGGAGCTGCCTGAAGGCCCCTGACACATTGCCCTTCAGGGGGTGGGCATGGCCGGGTTGTCTGGCAAGGAGGTCAGATGACTGTTGTGGGGCCTACTGGGAGTTCTCTGTCCTCCTTGACAGCTCTTTCACTATTTCTTCCGTTTAAAGGAAATTGTATTTTTTTTTAAAATGGGGTGACAATGCTTTATCACACAGATTCACACCTCTTCATGGGGAAGTAAATGCATCACACCCACTCCTAGCCCCATAGTTCTCCCACAGTCCATGGGCCCCTCCCACGGTGTCCCCCATTGCCAGTGCCCCCCATCCTGGCTGGTGCTCCCCATTCTGTCCCTCCCTTGTCAGGAGTCTCAGTTCTCCAGTCAGATTTCTAAGGTTTGTTTTGTGCTTTAGTTTTATTCTTTTATATTCCACATGAATGAAATCTTTTGCTTTTTCATGGAAAGAGCTAGTAAAAACTTTGCTTTTCTCAGAAAAGATACATGACTGCTTGTGTTGTTTCATGCAACTCTAACTTCCATTGTCTGTAAATAAACTAAGTGTCTCAAAGACTCCGTCCCCAGAGTTAGCCACTCTCGGGTGGGGTGGGGGGTTGCAGGACACGGGGTGCTCCTCGCGCTGGCCTGGCCCAGAGCCGATGTGGAGGTAACACAAGCACATCCTTACACCGTGAGGGATTAAATGATGTGTGTGGAGCGCTTAACGCCATTTCTGGCTTCAAGTAAGAACTCTCAATAAATGTGAATTAGTAGTTACGGCTTAGCAGCAGTAGCAATAATAATGTTATAACCTGAAATCTAATTTTTATAGCGTTATGCTTGCATGCATTCGAATCACACGGGGATATTGCCTTCTGCTTTTTAGTTTAGAGGGTCCAGCCTTAGAAAAATATCAGCTAAATGAAGCGATTTACTGGAAGACATCTATGATTGCCAGCAATTTGTACTCCATTTTGGGGTGGTTTGGCATCTATTATGACATTTTTTGTTTTCATACTTTAACTCCCATCCTGAGAACCGCAATGGCGCCTTCCTCGGCTGTGCAAACGAGGGCTCCTCTAAACCCACGCCTGTTTCACTACAGTCATGTCTGTAAAAAGCAGTTTTTAACGCAGGGTCTCTCTTTGGGGGTCCTCTTGCTTTGTCAATTACCATTGTCAACAGCGAGAACAGAAAGGCCCAGTGCTTGGCGGGGGAGTCCTGACCCCAGAGCTGGGCCCAGTTGGCGCTCCAGGTCCCTCCTGACTGTTGTCCACGGGCATGCCCACCTCACACTTGGCCCCCCAAGCGTTCCATGAAATGCCATCTGCTCCCACCACAGGACTTTCGGTTGCCTTAGTGATTGCTCCGTGAAGTCTGGTGGGCTGTGGCCATCTTAGTCATGGGGAGGCAGCCATAGTAGATAAAGGGTCATGGGCGGGGGTCTCTTTGAGACCCTGAAGACCAGAGTCCAGGTGAAGGGGCCAGAAGTCTTGTTTCTGGCAAGACCCCCTTAACTTGCTGAGGGCCTGCTCCCTGTCTCCTCACAGGAGAGAGAAGCTGGGGTCTCCTCATAAGGGCACCGACCCCTCCTGGGGGCTCCCACCTCTGAATACTATCACAGGGAAGGGGCGTGACACCTGGACTCCGGGATACCACAGTTCAGCCCCTGGTGGCGATATCAGGAGAGGGAGCTGCCCTCAGGCCCTTCTCGTGGATGCTGCCCATGGTAATGTCAGACTTACTTCCTATTTGGCTTTATTTACAAGGCAAGATTTTACCAAATTCTCATTTGTTGTGTGAGTTTTATCTTCCAAGGCAGTTCTAATTCTGACATAGAGAAAATCTTGATATTTGTTTGAATTTGTTTTCCTTTAAACTGTCACCTGTGAGAGAGGAGGGTCCTGGGTGATGGCCGCTGCGTTCGGTCCTGTTGGACGCAGACTGAAGCGGGGTCTCTGCACAGAGTAAGCGGGGTCTCAGCAGCACGGGCAACACGTCCATGTGACAGGCCCCCCGGCCCCAGGCAGCTCCCCTGCCAGGTCCTCCACGTGGTTCCCCAGGTGGACAGCAGTGGCTCCAGTGGCTCCAGTGCAGGGATGCCGCGGGCGCCTTCACCCGGGACCTACACCGACAGTGTCTGCACCACGGTGGGGGCAGGGCTGACCTGCAAGGTCTCCCTTTCGACTGGAGTGTGCGGTGGCCCAGGGCAAGCCAGCAGTCACGAGCGGAGCCCTCTTCACGGAGAGCTGGCATCACGAGGACAGTCGCTTTTCAGATGCCTCCACGGGCCCCTTCCTGTGCCACAATTCGGGCCCAAAAGGTAAAAATAAAAAGTATATTAAGAAGTGCTCTTTCCTCCTCATTTACTTCTTTTGCATGGATGGCAGCCGGGGGAGCTTTATCTTCTGAAGAGTGCCCTCCTCCCTGTAGGCCAAGTTCAGGTTGAGCTGCTCATGCGGAGTCTGTGATTTCTCCTTTAAGATAATTTTTAATTGGTTAAAAATTGGTTTTAAATCCTTAAATAGACATATTTAAGAATAAACAGAAAACACTCCTAAGAGATGCAGCTGTTTTAGGGGGTTGTGGGGGAGACCTGCGCCCCGACCTGGAGAGAAAGAGCACCTGGAGGCACAGGTGCGGCCAGCAGGGTCAGCAGCTCTGCCCTCCCAGCTCCAGGGCAGGGCCACGCAGCTCAGCCCAGGGGGCATGGCGCTTTTGGAACACACGGATTCGTATGCACACACTTACTTTCCCCGTCTGACTTGGGGAATGCAATCCTGTCTTTCTAATTTCTGTATCTTTAATTGTTAATAAGGAAGTGCTGAATTATTTATTTAATCACAGTCTTTTTTAACCCCTGCTTCCTCAGGCTGATATAATAATAGCTGCTGTTCCTTAAATGGCAGTCTCTATTCCAAGGGTTTTTATGAAAAGTGAATCACCAAGATGCGGTTTTATAAATGGCGTTAAATCTTCCGTTCAGGGGATCCTCACACAGTGGGAAGGGGTGGTAGAATCTGAGAGCACCTGTGAGCATCTGCTGAGTGGAGGAGCATGGGGATCAGCAACTAAGGGGAGGCTGCCCTGGAGGTAATTGTGGGGGGTGCTCGCTGTCTAAAACACACACCCAGCTCAGCCTGGGGTCAGAAAAAGAGGCCAGAGCTGGATCTTTGAAGTCACACCTGCCTGGACCTTCTCAGAATAAGTTAAGTCATCAGGAAAGGAAAGTTAAGTCAGACGAGAAAGGACCTGTGGTGCCAGCAGGAGGCACAGAGCAAGTTCTCGATGATTCTGGCAGACGGGTAAAGGAAGATGCTGGAGCCCTCAGGGGCTTTTATTATCATAGGTGACCAGGTATACGGCAGGCAGGGGTGCTGGGGGGCCAGGAGGCTGGCAGGCCTGCTAGCCCCCGGCGCATCTCACTCTCTCAGCTGCGGCTGCTGCTGCTTACTCTCTCTGCCTCTGTCTCTCCCCTGCTCTTCTACTCTGCTGCTCTCTTGGCATCCTCGTGACGCTGCCCTTAATACACGTGTCTAAGCCCAGGTGCACCCACTTGCGCACGCCCACTTAGGCATGCATGCAGGACTGCAGGTGTCCATCATCACATCAATGGCGGGAGGGCGGAAAAGCCTGATCACTTTTCTCTGACCCTACAGGATCCAAGTCAGGGGAGACATGTGCGTGTGAAAGAGCTGAGTGTATGTGACCACCATGGCTGTGGCCAGTCCTACCAAGCTGGTGAGGGCTGTGGGAAGGATGGGCAGGTGAGCGAGCAGGTGAGCACAGGGAAGGATGGCCAGGTGAGCACAGAATCTGGCCTCAGGTGCTGGCCCACGCCCGCCCACACCTCCACACAGGCCACAGTGGGGGATCACTGGGCCTTCTCCACTGTGCAGATTGTCAAGTGTGCTGCCCCAGAAGGTGTCCACACGGCAGCCACATCCACTCCCCACTCCCCAGCTCACAAGACCTGGGCCGGAGCACTGGGTAGTCAGGGCGAGGGCCTCGTGGGCACACAGGGCTTGTAGCAGCAGGAAGGTGGCACAGGGCAAGTTCGGGATGGTTCTGGGCAGACGGGTCAAGGAAAGGGAGTCTTGGAGCCCTTGGTGGATTTTACGCTTTATTTAGTAGAGGTGGCCAGGTACATGGCAGGCAGGGGTGCTGGGGTGCCGGGAGGCTGGCAGGCCTCCCAGCCCCCAGCGCATCTCACCCTCTCGGCTGCTTTCTACTGCTGCTGCTCGTCAGTACTGTCGGTCCTTTCGGTTCTGGCGTCCTCATGACGCTGCCCATTTAAGCCCGTGTCCAACTCAGGTGCGCTCACTTGCGCATGCCCACCCTGGAATGCTCGCAGCACCGCAGGTGTCCATCATCAGTGGTGGGAGGGTGGAAAGACCTGATTGTCCTCTGCCCCTATAGGGCTCCTTCAGCCTGTCTCTCAGGTCTTCAAACCCGACATCCCTGGTGTACTCCCCACCCTGTTTCTGGTTGCCATGTGTTCTTAGAGACAGTTTTGAGGCAGAAGCTCTAAGCCCTTCACTTTCCTCCACCCTGGCTGAGTAACTTCAGGCCGTGAATTTGTGCATGATGTTTAAATGAACCACCTTGCAATTAGCAGATGAGAAGCCCTGGATGCTGAGGCCCAGCACAGAGGTCATCGCCAGCTACTGTGTCATAGTCTTCACAGTAACTGAGAGACTGGATCTTACTTGATCTCCACACAAAAAAGAAGTGACAATTACATGACGTGAGAAAGATGTTATCTGTGCTGTTTAGTGTCCATCTCACCATACAGGAGAGTGTCAAACCAGATTCACCTGGTGTCCTATGCCAGTTGCATCTCCATGTATAATAGTCCAGTGAATTACTGGGTATGAGCTTGGCCACCCGCAGCTGTTTGTCAGCGTGTGGCTGTGAGGAAACCACCCAAGTTCCTGACTCAGGCCCCCCGGGGTAGGGGGGGTGCTGCTTCCGGCTTTGGGGAAGACTCCAGCTTGGCGACAGTAGGGGCTCCATGAAGCTGAACCCTCCGCTCTCCCGCCTCTTCAGCCTTTCTCTTCTGTAGAGTCAGAAAAAAGTGCCAGGCTTTTCTGCCCTCCCGCCATTGGTGTAATGATGGACACCTGCACACATGCCTAAGTGGGCATGCACAAGTGGGTGCACCTGGATTTGGACATGGGTGCATAAGGGCGGCGTCATGAGGATGCCAGCAGAACAGGACACCAGCAGAACAAGAGAGAAGCAGCAAAGCAGCCGAGAGAGTGAGATGTGCTGGGGGCTAGGAGCCTGGCAGGCCCCCCTGCTAACCCCTGTCTCCCATGTACCTGGTCGCCTTTGATATAATGGCGCAATAAAAGACTAAAAAAGCCACCGAGGGCTCCAAAGACTCCTTCCTTTACCCTGTCTGTCCAGAATCATCGAGAACTTGCTCTGTGCTCCTCTCCTGACACCACATCTTCTTATCTCCAAATGTGACAGGGGCAGAGACTGTAGCTTTCAGGAGGCTTTGGTATCACAGGGGCAGATTTCTAGCAGCTTTTCTTATTAAGAACATTTCCTTCCCATTTCCATGTCTAACTGGACAAGTCTCACGTCTGCAGAGGCCTGGCTTCAGCCCCAAGCCCAGGAGTGTGCCAGCATCATTCAGTTGACGACTGGAAGTTCCCTTGAGACTTTCACTTGTCCCTGCCTTTTGAGTTTTAGAAATTTTTCCTGCAGTCTTCCTCTTAGCTTTCACGTGGGGGTTCATCTCCAAATAAATTTTTTCCCCCAACAAACTGATGGACACACAGCAAACCTAAATAAACCAAAGCAAACCAAGCCACAAAACACGAAGAAAGCAACTCTGCTACAGCGGCAAATGCTTCAATGAAAAGTGGACGTGCTTAAGTTCATTTTCAGGAGCTAAACTGGGCTGATTTTGACTTTGCAGACCTCGGTGGCTGATGCTTTGTCTCCAGCTGCCCCAGGTAAGAGTCCCCTGATGAACATGCTGTAGCGGCAGGAAGGGGGTGGCACAGGAGCAGGGTTCAGGATGGTTCTGGGCAGACGGGTCAGGGAAGGGAGTCTTGGAGTCCTCGGTGGCTTTTCATGCTTTATTTAGTAGAGGTGGCCAGGTACATGGCAGGCATGGGGGCTCCCAGTCCCCAGTGTGTCTCACCCTTTCAGCTGCTTTCTTCTCTCTCTGCTGCTGCTGTTCTTCCTTCATCCTATTGGTTCTCTCGGTTCTGTCTGTTGGTCCTCACAGTTCTGGCGTCCTCATGACGTCGCCCATTTAAGCCTGTGTCCCAACTCAGGTGCGCCCACTTGCGCATGCCCACTGAAAGGCTGGCAGCACCTCGGGTGTCCATCATCAGTGGTGGGATGGTGGAAATACCTGATCAACATTTACCCTACACACACCTTGTCGTGTCAGAATACAGGTGCCTTCTTACGTCTACCTGGGGGGCTTCTTGATGACAGATTTCTCCAAAATACAGTTTTTGCTTCCCGTTCTATAGTTAAAAAATGAACAGATATTCTCAAGTGAATTGGTTTTATTTAGAGAGACCTAACACATCTTTCTCTTTGATTGACAGTCCATGAGCGAAGATGCTTATTCTGGCCCCTTGACCACCTGCTCGGGTGCTGCTGTCAGCAGGGGTGGTACAGGGCAGGTGCGGCCAGTGTGGATGTGGCCTGGACACCCCCGCCGTAGCCTATAGGAAAACCCCTTACGTGTGCCAGGCTGCACAAAGCTGCTTGTTCCTTGCACAGGTGTGCGACGCGTGGGCGTTTCCAATGGGGCCACCGAATGACCGTCAGGTGACCTTGACCTGGACCCGGGCTTTCCTCAGAGTCGTCTCTGCTCCGTGGAATGGCTTCCATGTCTTTCTACAACCAGGGCAGCTGTGTCACCCGAGGCAGCTACAGGAAGTGGCTGTGCTCAGCTCCGCCCAGAGGCTAATTTCACAGCCAACATATACAAACATATAAAAATAAGAATTCCGAAGCTCCCAGAAGACCTGACTGGAAACCGACATTGGTATTTTAAAGGTGCTACAGCAAGCGTGAACATGCATACCCACACAACTTTTAAGTTATCTATTACAACACATGAGTTCTTTTAGGGCAGCTTCTCATTTCCTGTCCACTTGCATGTGGCTGGGGAGGCTCCCTTGCAAGTGTGTCCCAGGGCTCGTGTGCTGTCTTGTCTTCACAGCCACCTCTGAGAGCAGGTGTGCCATCCCGTCTGCACCCCTGGTGCTTTACACATTAGAAGAGTGAAGATCAAAAGAAAGTGATTTGCTCTTGGCCCCCAGTAATGAGTGGCTTAGGGGATGGAGTGCAGCCAGACGAGGACACTGCAGGAATCAGGGGCCAGGGACCTGGGCTGCAGGACTCCACACATGGCAGCCGCTCGGACGATGACAGGAGGGCAAGGGCAGCAGGCTTCTGGGCGTGGCAGGAGGCAGGGGCTGTGGGCCAGCTGCACCAGGGCCGCAGGGGCGGGGCCTAGCCCAGGAGGACACCAGCTCCTTGGAAAGCCCCGGGGTGTGGCGTGCTCTCTCCTCCCAGCGCCAGGGCACGTGCTCATGGCTCTTTCTTGAATTAGAATACTTTCATTTTCTTTTCTTTCTTTTGGTTTATTCACTGTCACGTAGGATGTTTCTATGGTAGTCAGGGGTGGTAGCGTTTGAGGAGTGGCAACAGGAGAACGTGGTGCTGTGAGGGACCAGGGGTGCTGGCCACCCCACAGCATGCCTGGTCAAGGTCGGTGGTGTGGCTCTCATGGTCTCCTCTGGCCACGGCCACGGCCACGGCCACGGCCACGGCCACGGCCACGGCCACGGCCACACTTCCTGACAGACTTGTTGTCTTGTGGGCATGGGTGCTGGGAAACAAGTTTCTACTGTAGAGAGAACATGACTTCTGTTGCCTGAAGCCAGAACCAGCCTGACATGGAGGCGAGGGGAGACCAAGTCAGGCCAGCCACCCCTGGGGCCTGGGAGCGGCTGAGGTGGGTGCTGCGGGATGAAGGTCTAGGTGCCACCGACAAGTCTCGAGTTTGTCCATGTCCAGATGTGCACACGGTCCAGGTGGCTTCAGCAGCACCTCATCCCACACACCTGCACAAGGTATGCCCTTCGGCATACCTCCAAGAGCGCAGGGGACAGCCCGCCCAGCAAGCTGGCGTATCTCTCTCTCCTGCCTAGACCCTCTCCCCGGCCCCACCCTCCAGTCTGATTGGGTGGTGTCAAGCCTGTGGCTGACTGGACTTATGGAAGGAGAAGCTGTGCTTCTGAACCTGGAAACAGCCTCCCTGCTCCCCACAGCAGCTCCAGAAGCTGCTGCCAGCAGTGCCAGAGGCAGTGGGAGGGGCAATTTACTGCCTACCCCCAGGGCCTTCTGGATTCAGGCTGCCGATAGGCTGATGATGATGGCAGGCGGCAGTGGGTCCCCTTTCCCACGCCCCAGGGCAGGGAGCTCCAGGGGCCCTGCAGACCAGCTCCAGCACTGTGGTCCTCAGCTGCAGGCTGTGGATTTCATGCACGTGGGAGTGTGGGCTGGATGTCAGGTTCATGCTGTGGCTGGTTAGTAAATGGTCCAGTCAGCCACAGGCTTGACACCACCCAATCAGACTGGAGGGTGGGGCCGGGGAGAGGGTCTAGGCAGGAGAGAGAGATACGCCAGCTTGCTGGGCGGGCTGTCCCCTGCGCTCTTGGAGGTTTGCTAGGACTTGCTCACTTGGACCAGATGCTTGCAGAAGCTTCCAGCAGCCGACCCCTGAAGGAAGACAAGAAGCTGAAAAGCTTTGCAGAGAAGCCGAAGAGCTTTGCAGAGGCCGGGCTGCTACCTGCCTCCAACCTGCCAGCAGGAAGGTAAGGAGGGAAGGAGCGAGCACCCTTGACATCGTGCATGTCCTGCAAAAATGAGCCCTAAATGGGTGAGGATGCTCCGGACCAGAGAGCCCAATGCCGGTGCAGATGGAGGGCAACTGTGGCTTCTGGGCCTTGGGGGTCTTGGTCTCCAGCACAGGGAGAATCCCACAAGCTTCCCCGCCCTCCTCCCATGCTGGCAGCTCTTGGACACAGCAAGGGCCTGTGGGAGCTGACGGCAGAGCCTGGCCGGCTTGGGAGCTGCCTCTCAGCCCGGGACAGCTGTGTATGCCCTTGCCCTGCCCTGACTGCCACTATTACACGCAGCTGCTCTGGGACTGATCACCTTTCTTGTTTTTGTCTGGCATTTTTCTCCTCCCAGGACTTTAAAAAATGCAAGTCAGTTCTTCACAGAACATTTTGACAAATAGTCTGTAAGCTATTCATGCCAAGTCAAACATTTCAAGAATATCTGAGGATCACTGCTTTTGCAGGGTTTGCTATTGTCTAGTTGTCTTGAAGCACAAGATCAGCTGGTGACCAAGTCCCATGTGTTTGTGAGCCAACCCTGGCGCAGAGAGAAAGTGGCACAAGGGGGGTGTTGGCACAAGCACCTACTTTGATCACACGTGAGAGACGTGCTGGGTCCTGCTGGGAAGTGGGGGGCTGTTTGCTGAAGGTTTCAGGAAAAAAATGATAGATTCTGTTATTTTGACCTGCATGGAAATGAGTGTCTTCTCTGAGTCTGAGATGATAGAACGAGCTTTTCCTATTTTCCGTACATGAGAAATAGACGATGGGGCCATACCGCTGCTTAGAGTTACGCCATGTTTCTGTGGCTAGTGCCAGGGCCTTTCCTCTTCACTCGTGTGCCTGACTGGTGCAGAACTCGTCCCGGCTGTGCCTGGTGTGAGCACACAGGCGTGACCCCTGCTCTTTACGATGTACACATGGGCCAGGAGGAAACGCTGGGCTGTGCAAAAAGGTGTTGAAAACATGCCGGTGTTGGAGTTTGAAGAAATGTTTGTGACGCTGGGTGGTGTTCTATCGACCGTGGCCTTTTTGTACCTAGAGGGAGCACGGTGTATGTGAGGGGAGCGGGTGGGGCCTTGGGTCACTTGGCTGCTGTGCCCGCCCCAGCCTAGCTGTGCTGAGGGTCTCTGGGGCCAAGGGACCTGCCTGTGCCTGCCACCCTCAGGCTCGGGGCCCTCCCACCCAGCCTGGGGTTCCCGACACAGCCTGAGTCGCTTCCTGGAGGCTGGCTGTCGCACCCAGCAAGAACCCAGCCATTGCGAGTGCCTTGCGCTTTATGTAAATTCACTGTCATTACAGAGCGTGGTGTTGGAAAGAGCTTTGCTGAAAATAACAGTCATTAGAAAAATGTCTCGCTGGGCTTTTGGCACGATGTCACTCTTACCATCAAGAACTGTTTTCTTTTTCTCGTCTGTGCTCTGAAGTCACTTAAGACGTCAAGAGCAGGCATCTCGCTGCAGGGATGATGGGCGGCCTTGACCCCTGCCTGCTTCCTGCTTGCTCTCTGACCCAGTCCTTGTGCAATGGGTCCTGCAGGCTCCTGCAGGCTCCCTGCTGGCTGGACTCAGTGGAGGTCCCTGCAAGCAGGGCTGGGGGTGGGCAGCAGGTGCATCACTCATGATGGTCCCTTCACCCGATTGCCCACCCCTGTGGCCTTGCCCTCCAGCTACAAAGCTCATCTGGATCTCAAGACCATCTGTGAGTCCTGATTGCATCCTGTTGGCTGAGCACAACCAGACTGAGTTGAACAGACAGTGCCCGACCTGGGCGCAGGCACCAAATTCCACCACGTGCACAGAAACTCAGACACTGGACACAGGTCAGCTCAGACATGAGGTCCCCTTGCTATGCAGTGGACAGAGGGTCACGTAGCCAGGCCCAGAAGGTCTGGCCCAGAGAAGCTGTCAGGGTTTTCATTCTTCACAGTGCTCTGCTATTACCTCATTTCATGACTTTGAAAATATTACTTTTGCCAATTCTGTGCCACTGGAGATATTGAATTTCATCTGCAATATAAATTCCAATATGTCATGTTCGAATTACTTTTGAGTCCATCAAGACAGACTTCATTTCTGTAATCGGCAGTATACAATTATTTGATAACTCGTTACTTTAAGATAAACATTGTTACTGGGTATTCAAAAAGAAGCTCAAATGCATGTTGAAAAATTGAATTTTAAAAAATCTGGTTCCATACAGATGTTGTGAGATGCTTTTCTAAGTTAACAAGATAACCAGTACTGTGTTGGCAGGAGGGAGGCTAAGTCATTTTTTCCAGTTATTTCTTTCAAGCAGTATATCTCATCACCGGTTGAAATGCTTTCTTCTGGCCAAAATGATTTTCTGATGGGAGCCCCCAAGACCCATGCTGGATGGCTCGTCTTCCACCCCCCAGCTGGGTCTCAGAGGCTTCGGGTGTCCAGGGCAGGGTCCTGCTCATGGGCTACTGACCGTGAACCAAGGGCAGGGTTCCCTGTGCTCCTCAGGAAGAGGGACAAAGGGAAGCATGGGTTCTAAAGTATTTAATTTGTTTTTAAAGGAAATTACACTCAGAATCTAAAATGCGGGAGGAACTGGGATTTTCATACTATGTCCCTCATGCACTTTGCTCCTTCACTTGTATAGAAGCTGGAGACACCCCTCTGGCCTTTGGCCCTGACTCTAGAAGCTGCTGCAGGCAGTGCAAGGGGCAGCGGATAGTGGGCATTTTACTGCCACCTCCAGTGACCCCACTGGGGCTTAGGCTGCAGGTAGAGGCCGGTGGTGATGGTAGGGGGCAGTGGTTCCCTTACTCTGCGCCCCAGGGCAGCAGGGAGGAACGGTTCCCTGTGGGGAGCTCCAGGACTGTGGCCCTCCAGCTGCAGGCAATGGAGAGGCTGTGGAATAGGTGCCTGGAGTGTGGATTGGACCTTCAGGTGCGGGCCATGGGCCAGTCAGTGCCATTGCCATGCCCAGCCCACTGAGGGTCGCGGTGCCAGAGCCTCCCACCCCAACCGCTCCAACTAGCCATAGGGAAAAAACCACCATGGTAGGAGCTATTGAGGTTTTGGTGTTTGTTACTGGGCAAAGCTGCCTAGTACTGTGTCTCTGCTGGTGAACATCAGAGTTATTTCTGGTTTTATTTTTTGGCTTCTACTCAGTTCAGCATGAAGCACCTGTATGCGTGCTGGAGCACAAGTGCATCTATATTAAAAATATGTATATTTTTAAGAAGTAACAGTGTATGAGTCAGAGAGAGGAAGGTTACTGATCTTAGGTGGTGCATGTTGAAAAATTTTGATAATGGTAAACTGTTTCCTAAAATGTTTACAATGCATTCACAAGGCAATTGGCGACATGAACCGGTCCCAGAGGTTATGCTTTTATCCTGACAAGAGCCATCTATGCTTGGCTCTCTGGGTGTGTGGAAGCCCGTTGTGTGAGGTGCTGGGTTCAGGGTTAAATCAGCCATGAAAATCAATGTTGGGGACAGTGTTAGTGATTTGAATTTCAGCCTCGTATTAGACATTCTGGAATGACTGCCCATTTTCCTCGTGTGATGGCGAGCTTGTGGGCAAGCAGCAAAGAACGGCTCCTTCAGTACTTGGAGGGTAAGTTCCTGGAAACAGGCAGCACAAACGTGTATACATGCTACATGTTTAACACAAAGACTTACCCAGCGTCAGCTGAGAGTTGAGGGGCTCACCTTTGTATGCGGGGACATTTCTGTAAAGTAGAGTCAGCATCAGGTAGCAACCCCGATGCCTGCCTTCCAGGAAAACGCAACACAAATGTCCCAGCCAGCTGTCTCCTCATCGGTGACTGTGAGTGGGTGGGGGGAGGAGTGGTGTGGTGGTGCGTCCTGGGATCGGGATGTCGCTCTGTCTGAGCAGCAGGTTCTGATGATCCATCTCTGCAGAGCTCAGCCCTGGGGTGTCAACCTCAGTCTGGACTCCACATGGCATCCCAGCTACTGTCCAACTGCCGTCCCCATGCCGGCTTCCCCTCTGCTGTGCAGTGAAGGTAGCTGGGCATCCTGCTCAGGAACACTGCCGTCACTGGAGTTTGCCGGCACAACAGGTTTTTCTTTGAAGGTGTTCTGAAACAAGTAATTGGATTGAAATTTTATTTCCTTTAAAATACCAAAATATATCGACCTGCGAAAAGCTACACATCATTTTAAACACATTTTTTAAAATCAGCAGTTGCTCTGTCTTTCTGAAGAGTAATTGAGCTCTTGGGAATTGTAAAGGCAGAGACTTGGTCCACGAGGAGACATTTGAAAACTGTTCTTTCCCTTTAGGTGACGACATTTCCGAAGGCGACATTTCTGATCACTGTTCATTAGATCTCGCCGACTGCCAAGGCCACCTTTGCTGTCCTTCCTGGGAGCGACCGCCTTCCTTAAGATCCTTAAGATGGAGGGACGGTTGACACGTGGAGGAGAGTGGAGGGGGTGTGTGCGAGAGGATCCAACAGAGCGCTCTGGGGCTCAGGACACTCAGGGAGGGGGGCCAGCTGGGCGTCTTGGCTGCACCTGGGCTTCTGCCCGCAGAGGTGGGTTCCAGAGTGAGAACGCAGCTAGGGACATGCACTGGGGCCTTCCCCACTGGGGCCTTCCCTGTGCTCTCAGCCACTGAGGGCCTCCTTGGCTCCCAGGGCTCTGGTCCATGTGCTCGTCCTCACATTGCTCCCCCTGTGTCCACGCGTCTGCTTCTTGACAAGGGCTGGGCCCCAGGGGACCCCTGCTGTGCCCACCACTAGGCTTCTGGGTTGTCTCTGACTTCTAGTTTGGTCCCTGTTTATATTGTGATAATTTCCAGGACAAAACTCTATTTTGTTTTCCATGTCATTTGGATGTGATGCTTGGCTTGCTGCAATAGCAGTAATTATTTATGAATTAATAATTAGCAGTAATTATTCATTGAATTAATATAATATTCAAATGAGGGCCAGAGGTCAGAAATGTGGGCACACATGCCAGAGGTCACTTCCTTGCATTATTGGGTTGTAACTCTGCATGGTAGGAGACATCTATTCCTGAAGTCCTCCCCCTGAAGTTACACTTGAGAGTAGAGGAGCATTGGAAAGACAAGCTCTTCCAATCAGCACTTCCTAACTGGGGATTTCTGTGATCTCAGTATATATGTCCTCTTTTTCTTGATACTGTGGGATGAATAGAAAGACAATCAAAAGGCCAAGCAGCTAAAACCCGGCCATATGCTTCATGCCAGGGAGCTGGGGCTGGCAGGGCCCTTTGGAGGGCCCAGAGTGGGGTGCTGAGTAGTCTGTACAGGACCCTACATGGCCCTGCAGAGGCCTGGCTGGGGGGCTGCCCAAGGCCTCAGGCTCATCTGTCCGACAGCACACCAGGAGGTCTGTCTCCAGATTCATTGCTCAGTGTTGTCATGTGGCCGAACACAAATTTTATTTTTATTTACTTTTAATTTTTTATTTATTTTTTCTTACAATGCTTGCTTTCTTTTCTAATTGTCCCCGTAGAATTTCCACCACAGTTCACCCGTGCACCATCACCACAGTCCCTTGTGCTCTTGCTGCCCTGCTTTGATCCCAGTTCCTCCCTCTTCCCTGTAAAATGTCTCTGATTTGTAGTTGTCTGTTTATTTTTGTTTTGTTGTGTTTTTTGTTTTTGTTGATGTTATTATTTTTTCATTGATCCCCCATATTCCTCCTATAGAAGACCATTTTTCTTTTTCCTTCTGACTTATTTCACTGAGCATAATCCCTTCAAGCTCCATCCATGTTTCTACGAATGACTCTAGTTTATATTTTTTGATTGCTGAATAATACACATTTTCTTGACACAATCATCTATTTTTGGGCACTTGGGTTGATTCTAAGTCGTATTATATATAGTGCTGTGATAAATATGGGGGTGCTTGTATTCTTTTGAAGTAATGTTTTTGTGTCCTTTGAGTAAATTCCTACGAGTGGGATTGCTGGGTCATCTGGTAGACTCATTTTTAGTAGTCTGAGGAATCTCCACACGGCTTTCCTTAGTGGTTGGACCAGTTTGCATTCCCACCAGCAGTGTAAAAGAGTTCCTTTTTCTCCACATCCTTGCCAACCTTTGTAGTTGTTAGTTTTTTTTTTGAAGATTTATTTATTTATGCATACAAGAGCTGGGGTACAGGCCAGAAGTGTGGGGGTGAGAGAATCCACCAGAGACAGAGTGGGGAGCAGAACAGGCAGACTGACCGAAACACACTGCCGAGGGCAGCAGCAGGCGAGGCAGGAGAGGTCTGCTGTGCCATGTGGGTCCCCTCCCTGGCCAGCAGCAGGGATCGAACTTGTGCTGCAGTGGCTGCGGTTTGCTTCATAGTGCGTTGCTTAACCCACTGCGCCACCAGGGAGGCCCCTTTAGTTTTTTTAAATATGTGCCATTCTTACTGGTGTCAGGTGGTATCTCATTGTGGTTTTAATTTGCATTTCCTTGATTATGAAGGATGTTGAACATTTTTCATATGCTTGTTGGCCATTTGCATATCCTCTTTGGAGAAGTGTCTTTTAGGTTCTTCTGCCCATTTTTTGGACAGGACTGTTACTTTTGTTTTTTCTTGAGTCGTGTGAGTTCTTTGTAGATCTTTCTGATCAGTCCCTTGTCAGTTTTATGGACTGCAAATTTTTTTCCCAATCGGTGTGGTGTCTCTTTGTTTTGGGTTATGTCTTGTTTGCTGTACAGAAGCTTTTTAATTTGATGTAGTCCCAGATGTTTATCTTTTCTTCATTTTATTTGCTTTAGGTGATGTTGATCACAAATTTTAAATGGATATCTAAATTTTTTCATCAAAATTTTAAACATCTATAAAACATGCAATTTCTGGCACCTTGATACTAGTGATACTGCAATAATAAAATTGATACGAAACTCTTTTAAGTGTCCCCAACAGACTCTAACTAAGTCTTTACACTCACTACTTTCTTTTTAAAACTTGCCTGATTATGCATTGAAAGCACAGCTATTGTTATGCATATGTCCTCACACACACAAAAACCATCTTACATGGGCGTGTGTGTGAACACAGGGGATTTTTATAACATTTGCTTTTTCTTTGACAATATTTCAGTCCCACTTCTGCAGAATTTCATCCAAGTTAAGCTGTCTTTATGCTTGAAACATAACCTTACGATGCACACATTTCCACATATAGGAGTTTAAAAAATAATTCCCTGGGACAAAATATATATTAATTCCCTTATTCCATAAGATGAAGTAACAAAGCACTCTGAGTCCACACTTCATTTACCGCAATTTGAAACCATTAACAAAATGAGAAGTAGGACTAAATGCTTGGCATTCTTTGATAACTCTGCATTGTAATAATAGTTTTCAGAGTTTAGAAACCATTAAAGGAATTTAATTTTTAAAAAGCTCATAAATAAAGCTTACAGATTTCCTGACACACCACGATCAAACAAACTCGCCTTCTGTATTTAATGCGAAAGGGATGTATGTAAAGATCCTGAAAAATCTCTTCGTCACTCCAGTGTGTGATTCTGTTTTTTCATAGGAGGTAGACAGTTAAGTATTAAACAGTTTATGAGATGAAATAAGACAATGTCTGGCTGTATTTGAATAAATGTTTCATGATGTGCAGAAATAAATTTTAAAGAAATTATGTAAAATTTTTATCTATAGGATTTTTTTGTGTGTAATCTGAAAAGAAAAATGAATGTTCTGGATAGCAGCTCAGCACATTTAAAGGAGGAACACTGCTGGCTGTGCTGGTTATCTATTTGAAGATGATTTAACCCCTAAGGGTGGGGTTGGGAAGAGCTGGGAAATAATTATTAGTGTAGAAAAAATAATTTGAATATTGAATCTGCATGAAACTTCTCAATAAAGTACTCTTCAGAAGTTTTAAGGGAAACTTAGGCTTGTTTCCCAGAACACAGTATCTGATTCAGATTTAAGATTGAAATGGTCACACCTGATTTCCTGGCCAGATGATCTCTTTGAATTCTTGGCATTCACAGCAATGTGAAAAATACAAGTGACAAAGTTTTATGATGATTGAATTTTTAAATTGACTAATGTCATGTTGAATTTTCTTAGTGATATTGCAAGTGGATTTTAAGTCAAATACAATTATTATATCAATAATTTAAAAATAATCCTAAAGCATATTTTCATAGAACACATGCCTCTTCAGAGCAGTCGTCTGGTGTTGGCCAAGGCTCTGCCTATGGGTATGTGGCTTCAGGAAGTGGAGGTTTCAGATGCTGGATGCAGAGACATAGGCTGGGGACACTGCTGAGCTCTGTCCCAGGCTTTCTTGCTTGTGCTCTGTGGAGCAGCCACATACTGTAGTGGAGAGGAAGCACTTCTTTCAAATCTTGGAAAGTAACTGCACAGCAGCTCTCCTGCCTCCTCATGCACTGGGGTGTGGGGGTGGGAGGGACCTGGGGAGCAGTAGTGTGCACTAGAGCAGCCTGGAGGGAGTGTTCCCCTGGTAGGAATGTCGTGGTTGATCCATGAAAGTTCACGTCAGCAGGGATGCTATGTGCTGGGACCAGTTTCAGAAGAAACTCAGAAAGGCTGTTAGTTCGGTCAGGGATGAACTGGATCTCTTGCCTGCCTGTTCTGGGAGCCTGCAGAACCAGCACTGGGGCAGGCTGGATGCTGTGACCTGTCCAAGGTGCTGACCCAGGCTCCCGAGGATTGATGGATGTGCAGGGACTCCTCAACCAAGTGATTAAATGCATCTATCTTTCAGGGTCTGCCCCTGGTCGTCTTTTATGTGTGTTCTTTACCACTTTCTACTATAACCAAGTCAAGTTGGAAACTCCCTATATTCTCTGATTCTGATCAACACAGTTTTGTCCTGTGAGTCACTCAGCACTCTCTCCACTTTCCCACCTACTCAATTCTGTTCTTATTTAAGCTTGGCTAAACTGACTTTGGTCATCGTGCCACAAACTTTTCAAATACTTTGTGCTGTTATAATTCACTGCATATTGCTTTTAATATATGTTTTTCTCTTTCTGGAGACTCCAGGGGAGGTTCTTAGTGACTTGAGGGCTCTTGAATGTTTCAAAACACATACTCAGAAGATAACTATCATAAGCTGGAAAAATTGGGTAATTGGAAGGCATTTATTTTGCCTGTCAGTTTATAGCCCATGTAAAGTTGTTATGCAGCTACTGAGAGACGCAGCTTATCTCCCTGTGCTGTGCTCTCCTGCACAACCACTCAGCAGGGCTCGAGTTCTGGTGGTGGCATCAGGCTCTCCTCATGGCCATTCATTCACCACATCCTGTGGGCCACTGTTTTTAGAAAATTTATTGCCCTAAAATAAGAACATCTCTACGAGTCACACACACATTTATAGTGTGAAGAATGTAGCATGGCAAGAGCACAACTGCTATTAATGATCATGATCTAAATCCTGACTGTTAGCTTAAGTGTCTAAACTCTACACATTATGTCTCTGAATATTCACTTCTCCCCTAAGTGTCCTCAGTCATCATGAACTCCCCACAGGGTAGAGTGTTATTTGCAGAGAAAGCAGAGCCTTTTTGAATTAGTGGTCAGAGAGTAACTGAGAACCAGAAAGCAATGTGGGTGCGTGTCGCTGCTGAGTGTCCTAGACCTGAGAAATGCCAGCACACACCCCCTTTTTCTGACCTGTATGCTGTGGGGTTTCTCTGACAAGAGCACGTCATCCTGAGATGACCTGCAGCTGCTTTATTCCTGTATCTTTAATCTTCAAATTGCAAAGGATGCATGAGATTAGCACAGCATGTCCATTAAAATAAATATTTTTAGGAGCTTTTAAATCCTAAAAAGGTATTTTTTTCAAGTGGAAGTACATTGACCAATAAGTGCATAGGGGGTGTGCGTATGAATTTAAATTCTAGAGCAATGTTAAAGGTCACCATTCTTTGCCCCCTCTCAGGCCAGATAGCTAGAATATGGGAAGATTGCCCACGCAGGCCTCAGTGATCCTGAGCAGGCTGTGAAGGCAGACAGGACAGATTTCTGCTGGGACCTGTTTCTTCAAATAGAACAACATGGGATATGGACATCACTCCTAGTTTAAGACCCAACAACGCTGGCTTGAACTGCAGCAGAAGCGCTGCAGGAATTGCTCACACTGTGAGGACAGCAGGGACCCTACTGCTGGGGGTCAAGGAGCATGTCATGGAGAAAGAAAAATGAACTGCAGTGGCAATTCTTGTAGTTGCCTGAATGGGGCGGGCATGAGTTCCATCTTAGAAGGGAGCAAAGTAACAGATTTAAGGGGAAAGGAATAGCTTAATTTCCGAATGTAGTATTCGAGGTGATTTCTTCGGGGCATTTCTAGGGAAAGAATGCCAAACTCTGAGAGGTGCTACATTAAGCCTTCCACCTGAGTCACCATTTTCCATGAAATTAACCAAGAGCGCTATCAGGTGAGGTGGGCTCCTGGTTCCTGCAGGGCTTTACAGCTCATTCCAAAATCAGTCCCATTATTAAAAAAATTCAACAGCTTAGAAAAAATTCACTGCTTAGTTTAGATTAAATTTACATCAGCCTGAGTTATAGCATAAATTAATTTTAGGGAAAATCTCTTTTTTGGGAAAATTTTCTTTAATAGATATTTTCTGTGATTTCATCCAGTGTCTCATGCTCATGGATAGACATGTATTATTTTTAATATGTGACTACACCTTTAATGGAAAAAGTTCAAAAAGTCACTGAATTATACTGACAGAGCACTTATTACACAGTCCTGAATATTGGAAATATTTCAAAACTTCAACAGTAAACCCATGGCAAAATCCCCATTTTGCCATAAGCTTTTAGTTGTTCCATGTACCTTGATTTTAATTCTTTGTCAAACAACTGAACCCCTTCTAGTCCAAGGTTTTATAATTTCCTTGATATTAAGTCCAGTACGATATGAGTAGGGATCTCAATTTTAATTTTGCGAAACAGGATTTTACCGAAGTTCATTCTATGAAGAGAAGAATTTGCGTCTTTGCTAAGTGACCTGAGGAGCCACGCTCTCCAGCCTGGCTTACTGGGATAAGGCGGTGCTGGTGTTCTCAGACCTGTATCTCCATGCGCCGTCTCACCAGCAGACATGACAAAGCTTGGCCAGGCTCGCCCCTGCTGGCCATGGGTGGGCAGATTTCAGTGACGTGGCTTGTGAGTCCTTTGTCAGTATTTCCCATCTGCCAGTTACCTCAGGCGGAACTCACCTGACATTCCCCTAGGAACCACCTAATGTCTGGGCAGGTTTCCTTCTCTGGCTGGTCTCTGTTTCCTCACCCACGCATCTCTTTTCTTGCCACTTGGGGAGCATGGAGGGGAGTGTGGGCGGAGTCAGACTGAGTCTGGACTCAGAGGGACTCCAAGAGCTCATCCAGCTCACGGGAATCCCGCAACCCATTCTCCCAGGACAGCTCCCGGAGTTCCCTCACCCAAGTGTGTGTCACCCCAGTTCCCACACTTGCTGATGTGTTGTCAAAGCGCTGCGAGGACAGCGTGGGCCCTCCTGGAGGCGCTCACAGCAGACTCCTTTGGTCCCTCTACTTTGACTTCATTAAAGTCCCTCTGGCTCAGCTTCCCCAGCTCCCCATCCCTGCCCCTCCCTCCTGAGAAGATGAGCAGACTTCGTCTCTTCTCCCCTGCTCCCTGCCCCTGCCCCCTGACCCTGTGCTTTATCTTGGCCTCACGTGTTCTCTGACCTGTGCTTGTCTCTTGGGTTCTCTTTCTGATGCTTTATTTCTACCCAGCTTCCTTTCCCTTTAAATCGAATCTTCTTCTGATTGACTGCATGACTGCTCGTTAATAGGCACAGTTCCCACAACAGTTTATGGAAACTCGCTGCTGCATATTTTAATTGGTCTATTTACACCTAAGTGTGTTGTAGCTCTCCAGGAGCAAACAGCTTGCATCTAATATTAAAGCTAGGGCCTGTGACGAAGGTGATCAGAGGTGTTTATTGAGTGACTGCCAGATCATATATACTAATTTCTTTTTTTCCAAACTCAATTTTTAAGTAGGCTAGTTGTGCAAAAAATACTTCCTTTAAAACTGCAAAATTGTTCCCTATTAGGCAATAATTAAAAAAAAGGTTAAAAAGGTAAGTTGATGCATGTCTTATTTATTAATTTAATGTAGATTTAAAAAATTCCCTAATCAATGATTGTAAACTGCATTTTCCCATATCATCCATGAAATTATCCCCACTTTTAACTTCTTCGTAATTCACCACTGGCTGGTCACAGTAATTTACTGCTTATTAACTGCCTTTGAGTTGTTTTCAGTGCCCAGCTGTCTAGGAGCTGTCTAGTAGAGCGCTGCCCAGAGGGCTCTCTGCAGGGATGAAGGTGTGTGTGGGGGCTCCCGGGGAGTCTGGTGTGGGAGCTGTGGCCTGGCTTGAGAGTGCTCAACACATGGCTGGTATGAACAGGGAACTGCGTTTTTACTTAATTTAACATTAATTAAACGATAAATTCAAATGGCCACACATGGATCGTGTTCACACAGTGGACAGGACAGTAATGGGAGGAAGTGGCCCCACGTCCAGTGCTAAGTGCCCGCCCGATGCCCTCAGTCTGCCCCTCATGTGACCGTACCCTCCAGGGAACCAGCCCTTCGGACAGAAGTGTCTCTGTTCCATTAACTTGGATTAACATAAAGGTGACTTCTGTCCAGTTGTTGACAAATTCCCAGGCGCCACCTCAAATAGGAGTTTCTTACTAAGGAGAACCTACATGATGGTAGAAAATACACATGCTTTGTAAAGGAAATGTAGTTTTATGTGGCTCTATTTAAATTAAAACTCATGTTGGAAATCACTAGCCGATCCTTTGTATTTATTCCATGCAATTGTGATTTGACGCGTCTTCTGTGGCTTTTTCAGTATCTAGTAACAAGAACATCATCAGAAAACTGTTTATCCTGGGCTTCACATTCACAGATTTTTTTATTTTTCAGTTCTCTCTCTAGTTCTACGGCCAGAATGTTTAAAAACTAAAACAAAAACATATTAATTTTTCCTGTGCGGACCGCACCGGTCTCACGCATGTGCAGGGAAGGCGTGGGGGCTGCGGCCAATGGCATGCTGAGTCCTCTGGCCTCTGGGTTCTAGAAGCTGGAACGATCCTCCCATGAGAGCAACACGCTCTTATTACCATGTTAAAAACCCAAATGGGTGGTGCTGGCTCGCTCTGCTGTCAAGGATCACTATCTGTCTCATTTTTAACACAGACATTTTTCTTTTAATAATGTGTTAATGGGAGGAAACATGAATGCCATTTGTGTAATTCTTTGTTCTGGCTGAGGAATAGCTGATATTATCTAATGAATATGGAAATAACTCAAGGCTTCTTATTAATTGTGTCGAACCATCTGTTCTGGTGAAGAGTACTTGAATCTTTGCCACATCACACTCTATAGACGTGTGCAGAGAACTGTTACAGAAACTTGGAGCAGCTAATCTATATATTTTAATGAATCTGCAGTTTTATTACCATCAATAAATAAGGCGGCTTCCCCAAACTGAAATTGTTCAAGTGACATTATTTGGGGATTGACGTTTCACCAGGAAAATGCCAAGGAGAACACCAGTGTTTTACAGGACCTGAGCTGCGAGTTCTAGGGTGCTGAGATTTTGAGCGGAGCCCGTGGACTCGACCTGGACCCCTCAGCTCTGGCTCTGGAGCAGCGGTGCTCGCGCACACCCGGGAGGCGGGGACACACTCACCTCTGCTCAGCAAACTCACATTGCAGTTATTTTCCTCTGGACTCTCACAAAAAGTAAACAACAGCTTTGGACTCTTTTCTAAGGAAGGATGGAGAGGAAACAGAAATCAAATGCTGCTGTCAAGCACGTTTACACTGAAATTTCAAGCAATGACAGTGAATTAAAAAGAAGCACACAATTCCCTCTCACCAAACTGAAGGTCCCTAACTCCATCTTTAGTGGTGACTGACCGCAGGCATCAAGGTCACCTATGGCATTTTATCTTTCGTCCATGAGGAAAGGAGCAGGACAGAGAGCTGGCCTCCTCCTGGCACCCCTTTGCATAAGGACCTCTCCCTCCACTCCCCGGTCCTTTTAGTTATGGCTCTTCATAGACCAAACCATTTGTTTACATTTAAACTTGGAGGTGCCTCACTTGCCACATTTCTGTCTCAAGTGAGAATCCCTCTTCCCCTAAGTGATCACTTCCCTCGGCTTGTGACTGTGTCAGGGAGCAGAAGCAAGTGTGTGTGTGCACCCCTGTGTATGGCCGTGTGTGTGCATGCGTATGTGTGTGCATGCGTATGTGTGTGCATGCACATGTGGGTGCATGCACATGTGGGTGCATGCGTGTCTCCCTTGCTAGGTATGCCCTAGATCTGGGAACAAAAGAATCACTTTGAAGACATAAGTTATTTTCTTAATATCTAAATGAAAACTGTCCCCTCAGGGTGTCCCTTCAGGATTTCACCTACAATCATAACATTTGGACGGCATTTATTGACACCCAAATGTATCTCTTAGTAATTATAAAAATATCATACAACCAACCTTCCTATACACATGTGACTAACAACTCTCATCTGATTGTTTAATATTATGCAAACTTGGCATAGGGAAATAAGGCATCTTTTTAAAAGCTTTGAAGAAATATTAACTTAAGACACTGTCACCAGCCTGCCAGCTCCCCAGATCGTGATGTTGGCGGAATCAAAAATGTGACAGTTGTCACAGCCCAATCTAGCTGGAGCCGAGGCCTCTGTGGAAAGGATATGGAATATCTTTGAGACCTTAATCTTTGCACCCCATGAAGGTGGCGACTCACACATGTGTGTATCGGAACCATTCTGGTGGAGTCGAATCTGTGGGATGGCTTCCCCTGAGTCCTCGCTTAGATGGTCTAATAAACTCGTTATCCAACTATGAGTCCTTGAGTCCTTATTTCCAATGATTCATTAATTCAATTAGTGCAGAAGAAATCATCTCTTGTTCCTCCCATTCCAGGTGGCTTTGCACACCATGTTCAAAGGACTCTTCTTAATATTTCTCTACCTACCTAACAAATGTTGGGGAAGTGGCCACATGCCTGCTGTGTGTCCTGAGGGGAGAGACAAATGAGAGCCAGTGCAATGTTATGCACAGTCAGGAAAACCTGGGCAACACCAAAGTATCCAAATTCTGTGTGACCTGTGGTTTACAGATAAGATTTGCAGATATTTTTCGAGATATTAAGACCATCAAAGCTACATTTTAAGACAATGTGCTAGTTAATAAAATATTATGCTAAACAGGCATGGGGTATGTTTATAACTGTGAAAATTAGTTGAAATGTTAACACAATTGTGATAGTTTGTTGTAATGCACGCAGCTTATTTTCCTAATTCTTTATGTTTTCCTGCTATACTTTAGCAAACATGCTTTCATCGTTTAGATAGGGAAAGAAGAAGCATTTAAAAATAAAAATACCAATCTATGTTTTTCCCTATTTACTCTTTAAATAATGCATATGACAAACAGATTAAAGAAATGGTCTCTATAATTAACACACCGCATTGTTAGTGTATGTGGATGCCGAGCTGTGGGTAATGTGCTGATTAACTAAGAGAAATTTAACATATGGTGTAATTTCGTGTCTATTACAAAAATAAAATAGGAAATATCTTGTTTGCTGTAATGAAGGGGCTGGTTATGCACACGGAAGGAGAGCGGTGGGGTGCACATACTAATTCACACGGGAGACGTGAGGTTCAGGCGGCGGCTCTGTGTGTTTTTGGCCGCTGCTCTAGCTTCCATATCATCTTGGCCTTTCTTTGAATCTAAAGAAAATGCAGAGATTTATTTCTGACTCACACAATGCAGCGTGTGTGTGCTCTGTGGCATCACGTCCCTCAGGGCTTCTGCGGGCTCTGTCTACGCAGCGCTGAGGTCGCCTGCAGCCACTGTGAGTAGTTATATGGGCTCTGCCAGGAGTTTTGACTTGAAGACATGATATTTTGAAATTAACTTTCAAAAGTATCTTTGAAGAAAAAAATAGGATTTTCATATATGGTACCAACTTAAAGCTACAATAGCTTTGGAGACTTGACAACCAAAAAGGAAAAAAGAATCCTAGCTATTTTACTATGTCTCCTCTTTGAAAAAAAGTTTGTTTCTGTCAGTTTCCCTGTCCCTCTTGGATGGGAAACTTTGCACTGGGGATGCCTGTCTCGTGCGTCTTCCCTCCTCTATGAACTGAGTCCTGATGTCAGGCACCGCCACACATTTTCTGCCTGACCTGGGAGCCCCTGCCAGCAGTACATGCCACATGCAGTGTAGACAGCAGGGTCATGGTAGTGTAGACAGCAGGGACTGGCAGTGTGGAGAGCATGGACATGGCAGTGTGGAGAACAGGGAGACAGCAGTGTAGACAGTAGGACACGGTAGTGTAGACAGCAGAGACTGGTAGGCAGCTGGCCGGTGGGAGTACCTGTTTCCCCCCTCCTCCCAGACACCTGAGCTGTTTTCCCCAGAGGAAATAAATGCCATGAAATCACCGTGGAGACTGTGGGACTAGGAAATAAACTGAACTTAAAATGTGATGCTTAGCATAAAAGAAGTAGGGAAGGGTTTGATACTCATGATCACAAAGTCAAGAAAACAGTCTCTGTCTGGTTCTCTAGTATGAATTCCCTGCCCCCACCTCTGTTCAAATGCAGCTCTTTGGTCCAATACCCTGGGAGCTGAATTTTTAACAAGAGGTCAAAACATCTCTCAAAATTACTAAAAAGAGTTGCATATGATATGTATTTTTTTTATTTATCGTTCTTAGCATTTTCACCCTTCTCCTCTGGCCAGTGTGTGATTTCCAGTGCAGCAAGGGTGTGGGAGGCCCCTCGTCCATGCCCCGCAGCTGTGCTCCTGAGCTGCCCGGCGATGCTGAGTCTGGTCCTGTTGGACTGGCCGCCCCAGAGGGCCGCCCATCAGGTTGATTTAAGATCATGTGTTGGTGTCATTTCATACATGAAGTATCATCATTCATCTAGCATTCATATCATCTTATATATCATTGATATCCTCATTCACATGAACAAAATGAAAAGGGAAATGTCTTTCTGAAAACATTCTACTACTAGCCACAGATAGACAAGCATTGGGTTGTCCGACGGCCACCAGTGCCTCTCACGGTCAGCTCTTCTGTCAGCTCTTCTGAGTTTCTTTTGCTTTTTGTTTTCGTCTTTATGTTTCACCTATGTGGTTTATGGCCAAGTGAGTGTGCATGGGCTTGGTGGTCAGCTTCCATGACGAACAACACAAGTGGCTTCTCCACGTGTTTTGTTCATCTGGATGAACTTTTCCCTGTCCAAGTCTTCTGCCTGGTTATCAATGGACCCACGATCATTTCCTGATTGACACTAGATGTTCCAGTGATTTGGGTGAAGTTTTTATTGGCCAATTGTATCTCACATCACCATTTCTCTCTGACTTGACTTTTCCCTGTTCTCATATAATCTGATGGCAAAATGGTTTTAATTTAAGGAATTTACTAGTACAGTAATGAATCTGGATCGCCACTGAGCGGCAACTCATCTGCTGCCATCACGACGTACAAGCTATCATGTATTTACTAATATTTACAGAATGGAAAAGAATAAATGACCACACCCAAACACACGCGAATTTCACAGGAATCACTTTGAAGGGGAAAACCCAGTTTTCAATAAAAGATTATGTGGGATGTGGTCTTGTTATAGGGCAGGGAGAGGAGCATCTTAGAATCTCTAAGCCTGCCCTCTCTGAATGGGTTTTGCCATTTGCCACATTAAGACAAACACGTAAAACTTTTAATGGAAAGGAACTTTAATACAATTAGGGTGCAATACTGAAAGGACAAAGAACATAGTTACTAAGTTAAGCATTCAAAGTTACCCATCTCCTTGAGGGTAAAAGTTTAGCTAAATAGGATTGGCCCAAAGCAAGGCCCAAAAGCCTGCCACACGTGTAAAGGACTTTTTAGTAGAGACCCATAGAAAAGGGTCAGAAAGAGTCAGACAAATCTGGGAAGAAAAGAGCAAAATTAAAATTAAGATGAAAGCTACTATTGTTCACTTCCCCATGGGTTTTTCACTCACATTTGTTTTAACCAGTTTAAGACTAAAAAGCAAGTGCAGTTTTTTTCACATGTGGCTCTGCTTTACATGCCTCCTCCAGGTTTCCTTGCTGCTTTTTATTCTGCTTCCTTCTTCCTCTCTTTCTTCTGTTTTCTTTGCAGAATTTATTTTTTCCTGCTCAGCTCTACCCACTTAGGGTGGAACTGTGATTCTGGAACTTCCCCATTTCCTGGGGACGACCCTATTACAGTTTCATTCATGGGAATCCAAAAGCAGGTAAGATTAGCCAGTGGCGGGGAACTAGGAGGGTGTTCCTGGGGCTACGGCCACTGGCTGGTCTCTGAGTGTGGGACGGTCAAGCGTTGCTGAAACGGCGAGGTGTGACTCCGGGTCTTGGGTTCTATAGCGCGGGGAGTGGTACGGCAGAAAAGTCGGAAACAGACCACATGCTCTAACGCTCTGAGAACTCCTGGTCTGGATCTGGGAACCAGCAGGCTGGGAACATGGGTGTGGCCCACACACCTGCCAGCATGGCCCCTGTCCTCCGGGACGCCCAGCGGCTGTGCCTGGGCACGGCTGAAAGCTCAGCTGTCTGCCCCTCCTGCAAGGGGCTCATCCGTGCCCGAGGAAATGGAGACTCGAGGGTGGAGAGACTGCAGCAACTTCAATCCTAGCGCAGCCTGGTGCTCCACTCTGTCTTAACTGGAAGGCAGGGCACTGGGTGCTGTCCTGCCTCCGCCTCCCGGCGGGTGGCTCCTTCACTGGCAAGAACAGGAAGTCTGGCCTAGAGCTGGGCTCTCTGTGGCTCTTCTCCCCCTTCTGCCCCAGGCCACTTGGAATTGATTTTTCCCCTTTTACTCTTTAAATGGGGCCATTTGTCTCACTTGGCTAATATTTTATCAGCAAGTGTTAATTATCTTTTATATGTCTTGAAATATTTGTTGCTTTTTTTACAACCTAATATTTTTGATATATATGCATCTCTGAGGTGATAAAACAGCTAATAGAATAAGGAGAAGTATATGGTCATTCATTTTACAAGCAAATATTCAGAAATGTGTTAAATGGATTCACTAAAAAACACTTCTGCTTTGCAAAAAAAAAAAAAAACTAAATTAATTTGATAGAATTAAGCAATGAAGGAAGACCACGCTCAGTAGTTAGCTGTGACGGTTATTAGCTGCTAAGAAACGCCCTGTCCTTGGGCCTTAATTAACAAGTGAAAAATGTAAACTAATTATTACTGTGCAGAGTGAAAAACCAAAAATGTTCAAATTTCATTTTCCAGGGACATGCAGTTCTCGACTTACTGATTTCTTACCAATTAATACTGAGAATATTTTGTCTTATTATTGGATATTTTCTTCTAAACGGCATATGTTTTATACGAAACTATTTCTTAAGGGTGCTTTTGGATTAAGATTTGTGTAATTCAAATAGAATTATGTTTGTAGTCTGATAATGTCTTTCTTAATAATAAACAATACACATGGAAAAAAAGAGAAGGATACTGCACGAAACCCCTCGCTGTTAACATTTGATTGAACTTCCAGCTACTCAACACATCAGCAGCTCTGATTTATAAGTGCTTTTACCCATCTTTCTCATTTGTCTTTATATGGTGAATATTTTCTTGTTAAGATGATTCCTAAACTTTAAAGATGTAAGCTCCATCTAATAGACGAATGAGAGCTGAGTCTCTTACCAGAGAACTCTTAGAGCGTCACATTTTCCCAGGGTGAAAGCAATGAAAAGTCGTGTGTTTCAGGCCCTGCACGTTGATGCCGCCTGCCTTTGGAGTCAGGTTTGGGGGTTTACTCTCCCCACTCAGAACACCTTTCCAGTTTCTCCTGATTTGTCTCTTCTAGTCAAGGAACACCAAACTCGTGCACTCTCCTCCTTTCTGAGTACGGGCACAGACCTCTAGCTCAGCTGGACACTGGGGGTGAGACGGGGCAGAGCGCAGCGGCCAGCTCGCTTCGCTGTGGGAGGGTCGGGGGTGGGGGCCCTAATGTCCAGGTCTGACACCACCCCCTCGAGCGGTTGTTTCAAGGAACGTGGCCCGGTCCTTCCGTAGTTGCTCTCTTTCCACGGAGCAGATTCATCCCTCATCGCCCCACGCCCTCCTCCACAGCCAGCCAGGAAGGGGCCCTTCTCCTCCCCCGTGGCCCACAAGGGGCACGGATGTGCCTTCAGGAGGCTGCAGCGCAGTGGTCCACCTTCCCGCTGTCGGTGCAGACCACTGCTGGCCGGGATCCTCCTAGTCCCTTATCTTGGCCTTGGCATCCGTTCTCGTGTCCATTTCCATGTGGAGAACCATGGCCGCCTCGAGGGCTGTCACGGGAACCTGCACATCCGTGGTGCTTCCCAAACAGATGGTGTAAGGGGAGGCACCTCAGTTTTTAAGATCACAAAGTGAAATTCAGTTTCAAGGAATGAATTCAGAAGTAAAGTCAATGGCAACATAAGCAGCCCGACGGGTGCGAGTGAGGCGCTAGAGGTCCCTTGGAGGCACTAACAGGGTCCAGATGTGTCCCAGGGCCAGGTGGCGCGCCCACACTGGCCTCAGCCCCGACTTCTCCCCCTGCGCCAGGGCCGCAACAGAGAAAAGCCTGCCACGCTCAGAGCGCACGGAGCGCTGGGCTCTGGGCCTGGCCTAGCCTGAACCTACCTTCACCTCCTATGCAGGTGATAAAGCTGGGTCACTGAAAATTAAACCAGAGAAAATGTGTCTAACATGGTAGCCAAACTGTGAATCTACGATGATTATTAATTATTGATTAAAAAATTCTCATTCTCCCCAAACCCACTCCTCATCCATTCCCTGTTGTACTTAGTTCTGCCATGAAGTAAAAGAAAACACTATTTAGAAAGGACACGCAGTTCTCGGTGCTGAAAGGGCCAGACAACTCCATCACTTGAACCACTCTTTTGGAGTCCTCTAGAAAAATGGAAGCTGAAAGAAAGAGATCCGCTGTCTCCTAATCACTTTAAGCTGGATCTGTTGCTAGTAAATATTGTTCTTCAGCATTTGGGTTTAAATTTTCTTTATTTTTGGGCCTCCCTGGTGGTGCAGCTGGTTGAACGCCCCACTGTGAAGCATCCACGGCACGGTAGCGGGAGTTCGATCTCGGCCACGGAGGCGACCCACATGGCGCAGCAGACCTCTCCTGGCTTGCCTGCTGCTCCCCTCAGCAGTGTGTTTCAGTCGATCCACCTGTTCTGCTCCCCACTCTGTCTCTGGTGAATCCTCTCACCTCCTGTGACTCTGGCCTGTACCTTAGCTTTGTATGCATAAATAAATCAATCTTTAAAATTTTTTTCTTTATTTTCTTTTCATCTATAGTAAAACTTACAGGTTTTTGGATATTAACAGAAAATGGTAGAAAGTTTTATAAACTTCAATTTTCCAATCTCATTAAATGCGCTCAGCATAGTGAAAAGGTGTATAATTTACTGCAAAATATTAAAATGTTAAACATAATGACCTGGAGAAAAAATTGACTGAATTTCTGGAACAGCAGCTAATTTAGTTAATTCTAGGATGCATCATAAGCTCCACAGAAGACTTAAGATACTCAGAGTAACACAAATTAGCTTGTCATGATAGAGTTCTTCTACAGATCAAAGGAATTAAAGCTGATTAGATTAGCATCCAAGGGTTATCCAAATTTGGTGCTTTTATATAAATCAACATTATATAAAGCTGGAGAGAAAAGAATTGGAAGAAGATGTAATAAGACATGAAGCAAAGATGCTGTCTTCCTAGGTTATGCTGAATTTTGAAAGTACCACCTGTGGGCCTTTATTTTCATTCCAATTACACAGATTGCTGAGATTTTATACACATAGTCACAAAATTTCCTTGAACATTATATTTTAAAGTAAAGCTTAACCTTATATTTTAATGGAAATCCCACACTTAATATCCTCCAAATATCTTCACACGCCTACATGCCCATTTTTTCTCATGAAGTGAAGGATTAGCAAAGAATTGGGTCTAGGGTTACTGGTATAAATAGTCTGGTATGAGGGTAAACAGAATTATTTTAAAATGGAAATTAAAAGAATAAAAATTTTGTGAGGGAGTCTTTAATTATAGACGATTATTATTTCTACACCAGTAACTTCACAGTTTCACCAAATTTAACACAGGGCAATAGACCTGGGAAGAAAGCAGTTTGAGTGAGGTCGACTCCCAGCCTCAAAAACAGCTGCCCAACATCTGCTCAGCAATAAAGTTTTATTGGAACACACGGGCCGAGCAGGGTGGGGCAGGTCTGTTTCCACATCAGTGGGAGGGTAGGTAGCTGCCCCTGACTTAAGCATGCCTGACATGCTTCTTGATTGACTTGTAACGTTCTGTGCTCATCTACCACCTTTGTGCAGACACCCAGTCTCTAGTCTTGTTTGCTTCTTAATCGTGTCTTTCTAGAGGAAATTTTAGAAATTTTGACAAAATCTCACATATCATTTAAAAAACTGTATTATTACCCTTTTGATATAAATTTCTGTGGCTTCACATATAGTTTTACATTCACTTTCTCATTTTCTCCAGTACTTTCTTCTTTTCTGCTTGTATTGAATTTGTCTATGTCAGTGACAACTAATCATGAATGGTAACAAGATTTTGGGGTTGTCCTCAGGAAATGGACAAGAGACAAAGAGCTGCCTGGTTGGCTCTTCACTCATCATGTGATGTGAATCCACAGATCGCTAACAGAGGAACTTTTTCTTAATTCTTGTCCTTTGATTCTCTCCACATCTTTGTCAAAGTCAGTTAAACACAGGCACGGACCCAGCCTGAGTGCTCTATTCTGTTTCATTGATTAAGCATTGGGATCCGACCCTCTGGTTGGCCTTGAAGATGGGCAGGTCCCTAAGTTAAGGAGTGCAGCGGAGCCCAGCAAGCAGAAATGGCAAGGGGTCATGTTCTCCTGGTCCCCCTGAAGGCACTGTCTTGCTAACACTGTGCTTTGGGCCCTGAGAATCTCTCAGGCTCTTAAAACACAAAACTGTAGCATCCCAAATGTGGCTGTTCTAAATCCTCAAATGTGTGGTGATTGGTTTTGGTGGAGGGAAAATAGTAATAGGTTGGTGAACTGTAAGTTAGGGGGACCAGATTTGGGGCTGAAGGGTGATACTGCTTGCTTCTGGGGTACCATTATCTAGATAAATGGGGGGCTTCTGGCATGCTATTATCTATATAAAGGAGGTTTGGAATGGGTGTTAGAAGGTGACTTTGTCCTCTTGGCTTTGATGTCTGAATAATGTGGCTTCACATCATGAGTGGTGAGGCCTCCCTGCCCTTAGTTTTCTGGAACAGATTGTGCAGGACTCATACTATTTTTAAATTAAAGTTTGGTAAATGCACCCCTATATTTATTGTAGCACTATTTATAATAGCTAAGACCTGGAAACAACCTAAATGCCCAAAAATAGATGATTGGATCAAGAAGATGTGGTACATATACATGTACATGTTGGAATACTATTCAGTAATCAAAAAAGATAAACTGGAGTCATTTGTGGGAACAGGATGGAGCTAGAAGGGATTATGCTCAGTGAAATAAGTTAGAAGGCAAAAGAAAAATACTGGATAGTTTCACTCCTAGGAGGAATATAAGGAACCAAATAAGGGACCAAGGAAAAGAATAATAACAATAATAAAAAAAACCCCAAAACACAATACAACAAAAATAAAAAGACAAGGACAAATCAGAAACACTGTGTGTGTGGAGGGGGAGGGAATGGGATGAGGGCAAAAATAGCACAAGGGACTGAGGTGATGGTGCACTGGTGAAAACTTGGTGGGAAATCTATGGGGACCACAACTTGTGTCAAATATATATAAATAAAGAAAAAGAGGGAAAAAAAAGTTTGATAAAAATTGCATAGGCTTGTATTTGTGTGTATAGTATTGTTTTAGCTACACATACAGTTTCTTTAACAGATATAGGCCTAATCAGTTTAGCTGCTTGTTCTTGAGGTAATTTTGGTAGTTCATCTTCTAATGAATTGGTCCACATTAACTCCACTGTTTATCAGGCAGACTGGCTTGTGTATTTGGTGTTCTCTTATTACTATTTGTAGCCATATACCTTCTTTTGTTTCTGATATTGGTAATTTGTTTTTTCTCTAATTTTTCCTGTCTAATCTTACTTGAAACTTATCAATTTTTATCTCTTCAAAGAGTTAGTTTTTGATTTAAGTAATATTTCTGTTTTTTTAGTTTTCTTTAAGCTCAATTTGTTATTTTTCTTCTTAATCTTTTAAGGTAGAAGATTTTGAAAAAGGTTCTTTTATTTTGAAAAAGTTTCTTCTTTTCTAATGTAAGTATTTTGGTGCTATATGTTTTCCTCTAAGTACTTTTTTAGCTGAATCCCATAAGTTTTGATACGATGTCTCTTTATTTCATTTCAACTAGTTCCTGTTTTATGTGATATTTCCTCTTTAACTCCTTTTTTTGTGTGGAAGTATAGTATTTAATTTCCAAATATTTGGAGATTTTCCAGCTATCTATATTTTAAAACCCTATGTAGGAGAGTATATTTCTGCCATTTCAATTCTTTTAAATTTGTTTAGGTTCACTTTGCCCTGAATTTAGCCTATTTTGTGTGTGAAGTGTTTTGGCCGCACATATGATCTCTTTGATAAATATAGGACTGATCAGGTGGCTGTTTGCCCTTGGGGTCATCCTATTAGGACTTCCAGGCACTGCCAGTGGCACCCGCAGGAATGTGCTGACCAGGAGCTGTGGGACCTCTGCTCCAGGCCTCCACACATGGGCAGTGGGGGCCTCTGAAGATGCTAGGGTGAGGGAGCAGAAGAAGGTGGGGAGCTCTTCAGAGTGGAACGTGGGGCCAGCCCCAGTGCAGGAAGACAAGAAGAGCCCACAGAGATATGTGCTCTGCACTGTGATGAGAATGTCTTGTCCAATCTGACAAGAAGTCTTTGAGTAGGTTTTCAAAGTCAAGAAATATATAATGTCTGACACATTAACTGATGCTAGACTAATTAATACAGATTTTTAAAATTGAAACAATATTTTCTAACCATAAGCACTTGCTATTAAAAATCACATTATCTACAATGTGAAAAGAAGAAACTGAAGTTATTTGCAAACCCAACGCGTTTCTTTCTTGTAGATCTCTACTAGGTACTTCTCTTTGTTTTCACATAGGTGATAAACACATCAAATATCCCCTTCTGCTCCCTTCTTGCCGACTTGCTGTGCTTGTCCTGAATTTGTAGTTCAATACAAGCTTTCATTTCATGATCTTCTAACACAGACTTGTCACGGCACAAGTACCAGTAGTGAGCTATGCAGAACTTATGACCGACTTCACTGCAGAGATGAATGAGATTGTTTATATCGCACATCCCACAATAAAAAACATAAAAATATCCATTACAATTTATTTTCTCCCTCAAGTACAATATCATCCCTCAGTTGCTTCTCTGCCCTTCCCTCATTGCATCCAGCCTCTTTTCCTAGATATTTCTCGGATATCCTGCCATTTCGTTATGCAAAACAATTTGGCTCTTCCTTCACCAATACCCGGTAATTTAGATGTCCAAACCCATCTCGTTGAACTAAATGCCTATGATTTAATAATATCTTCTCTCTTTAGAAGGCAAGCTTTTGTTACATGAGTGTGCCTCTAGGGATTCCAAGTCACTCTAAATAATTTTTTTTCTCAAACATACATGAAGCTCTGCCCCACAGGAATATCCACAGATACATCTTTCTCTTCTTATGGAAAAAGTACCCACTCTTTTGGTTCTAATGTTTTTAACATTTTCATCCCTTTGTTTCATGTAAAATATACTGGGGCTGTTATCTTAGGTCCTTAATGCTGATAACATCTTTTGTTGTGGAAATGCTACATAATTTAGTGACTCTACTATGTTATATATCTATGCACATATATACATATATAATGATCTTAAAAATTTATAAGAAATGTGTGCATTGGCATGTGTGCATAGGGTACTTACATGCTTAGATTTTTTTATGCTAAATTCCTAGATTTGGAATTTCTAGACATGTCTTTTTAATTTGTACTCTCACCAACAGAATGAAGTAAATGATCTCACCTTTTCACTCTACAGTCAGGTGACCTGTTCTTATACTTTGACATCCCAAATAGATACCAAAATGTTGTTCTCAAGTACCAAAGCTGATACGTTCATATTTTGATTGGAGTATCATTAACCTAGATAAGATTCTGGTGAAAGTTCTTCTTTGGTTGATACTGAGTTTTATCAAAGTTTATCTGTAAAGTTCTCATACGACTTTTGATAAATATATTCCTATCAATTCCTGTAATTAGTTTCCAGCGCTGCCTAACACATGCTTCCACTTAGTGACTGGGAGTGGATCAGGAGTGTAGCATGGTGGACTGGATTCTGCACGCAGAGATATGCAAGCAGAAATTCAGAAACTGACTGGGCTGGTTCCTTTCTGGGGGGGGGGGCTGAAAAACAACTGCCTCCTGGCCCCTCAGATACTGGCCCCAGGCTGGCCCCAGGGGTCGTACCCATCAACTACTGCCACCTCCACCCAAGAGGCCACCTCTACTCCTGCCCTGTGGTCCCTCCAGACCTAAAGCCAACAATGGAGAATGTCTCCTGTGGTGAGCTGCTCACTTCTAGTCTTTGACTTATTTTTCTGTCTGTTCAATTATTTTGATAATCTCTTGTAACTAGAGTATTCAGAACATTGACATTTAATGCAATTTGGTGCATTCATTGACTATGGTTGGACTTGAGTCTACATTTTTTTGTTCCCTTTTGCTTTTTATTCTTGTTAACTACTTCCTGTTTATTTTTAATTATTTGAATATAATCGAGTAACCCATTCTAAAACCTAATAACAGAATTTTAAAATATATGAGGTGTAACTGAATAAAGGAGAAATACAAAAAATCACAATTATGCTTTAAGAGTGTGCCATTTTTCTCTCAGTAATCAGCAGGATGAGTGAACATGGATCAGGAAGCAGAGACTTGGCCAACAGATCCAGCTGGAGAGGATGTGACTGGCATTCACTCCTTTTCTTTCTTTTTTTAGATTGATTTTTTTTATGCATACAAGAGCTGGGGTATAGGCCAGAGTCATGGGTGGTGAGAGGATTCACCAGAGACAGAGCAGGGAGCAGAACAGACAGATCTACTGAAGTACACTACTGAGGGGAGCAACAGGCAAGGCAGGAGAGGTCTGTGCACCATGTGGGCCCTTTCCCTAGCCGGGGATCGAACTTGTGCTGCTGTGCCATGGATGCTTTACAGCACGGCACTCAACCTGCTGCGCCACCAGGGAGCCCCACTCACTGCTTTTCTGCACCATAGAATGTGCATCATTGGATCTGGACAGTTGTGTCCACCAGGGGCCAGGCAGGAGTCTAGCCATCCTAGCTCTCTAAAGGGGACCACTGAGGACTATGGACATAAACAGCAGAGCAGGCATGAGGTTCTGATAATCCAGAGACTAGCTATGCAGGACCCAAGAGGAGGTTACCAGTTAGAGCACGGTCCTGGGGACCACATGGCCATCAGAGGTGTCCTCTAAGCCAAAGAAGGAACCTACCAAACTCCTCCACCTGGTGTCAGTCGAACTTGAGCAGTGGGCCTTGGTGTGCAGATCAAAGCCTTTCTGTAGGGAGACCCAGCAAGCATAAGTGTGAGTGATTTAGAGCAGCTGTTGGCAGTTCCCGGCCTACTGGTTTCCAGCCCCATATCTATCTAGCCTTGCCTGTGAGTGAGGAGGTTCTCTTCCAACCGTGACTTTACACAGGTGAGGAGGCAAGAGACTTAGCTGCCTTGCCAATAGTTAGGATCTGCCAGGGTTTCTGGAAGCTGATTTTTTTTTTTACAAGACTATTACCTATTATAAAATTATCTGTTCATTTGTATTAAATTGCACTAGAATGGATATAGCACATGTAAAACAACCCCCACAGCCTGGGGTATCCCTAAAACAGGACCTTTGGTGCAGCTGCATCAGGGCAAATTGTGGAAAACTCAAGCAAAGGGAGGAGAAACAAAAGGTGAACACAAGCATTTGTCTCACACCTTGTGCTGGTACTATTTAAAACAATTTGGTTCGAGAGACACTATGACATTTGACTGCATCATCTCTTTCTACGGTAAATTTTAATTTTGGTCCTTGTCATATAATCGTCCTTAGGGCTGCTTATTAAATATATATATTTTAAAGATTTATTTATTTATGCATACAAGAGCTGGGGTACAGGCCAGAGTCGCAGGAGGTGAGAGGAGTCACCAGAGACAGAGTGGGGAGCAGAATAGACAGATCGACTGAAATACACTGCGAGGCAGGAGAGGTCTGCTGTGCCATGTGGTTCCCCTCCCTGGCCGGGGATCGAACCCGTGCTTCTGTGCTGCGGATGCTTCACAGTGCGGCGCTCAACCCGCTGCACCACCAGGAAGGCTCCTGCTTATAAAATATTTCCAAACCTCTGCCTCCGAGGAACAGGCGAGGATGTCGCTCAGCTGTGATTTGCTTTGGCCACTGCACGGTTGGGGGACAGGCGTGTTCTGGAGGGACTTGCGGATCTGATTGCTCACCCGCCTCTCCCTTGGCCACAGCCGGCTCTAGACTGGCAGAGCGTGGGTGTCCATTCTGGGCGAGAACAGAGAAAAAGGCCCCATTGAACCCTAGTGGATGTGTTTGGGCTGTGTGGATGGATGTGGGCTGATTTCAGCGTGGTGGGACCCGCCTGAGCTGTCTGGTACAGAAGGATCTAAAACAAAAGCAGCCACTGATGAGTGGTAGCCCAGGCACGATGAAGGACCGGCGCCTTCGTTTGGGCCTTATGCCAAGCTCTTCACCGTAATGACCGCACACGAGCGTGACAAAGTCGCCTCTGCTTCCAGGCCGCCCTTGCTGCGCAGCATCCAGCAGAAGGAAGCTGAGTCTGGGGTGGGTCTGCGGGCAGCGCAGTGGCGGTGCCTGCGCCCTCTGTGGGTGGGGTGGGGTGGGGGGGTGGCAGGGCCGCAGGCTCCTGGACCAGCACGGAGCACCCCGTCCGCTCTCCACTGACAAGCAGCCCACGCCGGTTTTTAGGGTGACGTAAATGTTGGATTTGGTAAACAGTAGCTGAGGGTAGGGAAGAAAGCTTTTGAGTCCTTGCGAGTCTCCCTAATTTTGGGAGTTCGATGAAGAAGTGGAAGAAAACCACAGTAAGCACTGTGCACAGCTCTCTAAAGGAAGCGAGGAAAGAAAAACAATTGCCCATACCTGTCTACACCTCAATCCTTTGACTAGGATATCTTGTTTTTACCTGGACCTAGTTGCCTGGCTAGAAGTCACCACTTCCCAGCCTGTGAGTAGGGCTGGCCATTCCATTAAGTGTTGGTCAGCGGGTCAGGGTGATCTCGCAGGACTGCAGTTCCACCCCACTCCCTACACCTGTACCTGGGCTTTTCTGTTTCTCCTGGTTTAGCTGCACATGATAAAAGTGGAGTAAAACAGAACAAAGCGTGATGGGGCTGGGCTGGAAAAGCCAGCTAAGTTCCAAAAAAAGAGCTAAATAAACTTTTGTGTTGTCTATGTTGGCATAATTCGGAATCTCTCTCTTTTTCAAATAGCAGCATAAATGGTGATATTAGGCTGATTACAATTAATGGCATAAAAAAAAAACAGTGCAAGCCGATGTTTTTGTGGCTACTTTGATTTTATTGTTGTTATTATTAAACTCCAGGCAGGGATGATTGATTTAATCATCCCCCTCTGGTCCTGGCCCTTTATCCTTGCTGTTCTCCTTGTTTATTTACAACTTTCGGTGTTATCTGGAGCTGTTTATTTTACTTCTCTGGGCTTCCGTTTTCTCATTTGTACAATGAAAAGAATAATAGTTTCCATTTTGTAGGGTTGTTCTGAGGATTAAAAAAGTTAATTTGTTCAAAGTATGATATCGAGCATAGAGTAATTGCTGACTATCAATTTTAATCGTTATTATTATTTATTTCTTTGTATCTCATTCCCAGTTCCATTTCCTTTGCTCCTATAGGCAATTTCCCTAATACGTTAATATGGATCCTCTTGTTCATATCTGTTCTTGCAGAGTCTGCAGTATTGGTTTATATGTACCACTTTAAATTTATGTAACTGGATTGTGCTCCACAGTTGAGCTTTGAGACCTATTCACACGGCAGGCTTGTCTGAGCTCCCGCGGGTACCCATGATCTGCTCCCACCAGGGTCACCCCCTACCCCCAGCCAGGCGCCAAAATGACCCCTGCTTCTTCACCCCCATAAAAAGCAGTGCAATGGACCTCACCCCTCTGGCCACATACTCCGGTACCATCTTGGACCAGAGTCTTGGCCAACATCTTTAATTTGCTTCTAGTCAGACCTCCAGCCCAGGAACCAGTGAGGTGTACATGAAGGAGCAGAGGGAATGTATTTTGGGTTCTGGGGAGTTTTCAGGGTCTCTGTCACCCCGCCCAACCTGCCCCACACCGTAGCAGCGGGACAGCCAGGACGTGAGCGGTGCGGTTGTGTTTCCGTAAGACTTTGCTACAAATGAGGTGGCGGGAGGCCGGCCATGCCTTCCTGGGTGACCCTGGTCCTGGACCCAATATCCAGTTGACTCTGGGAGACTGAGGAATGGGTCAGGGAACCCTAGGGGGCCAGGGTGGCTGATTGGGAGGGATGCTCTGGGTCTTGTCACACAGTGAGGGGTCGAGGCGAGCAGCGGTCCCTGGATTTTAAAGAAAGAAAAAGGGGAAAACCTAAGAGGTAAGCAGCGTTTCTGTTGAGCTTGGGGGCTCAGTGATGAGGTGCTGCTGCCTTCTCCACCCTGTCTGTTGGGACTTAAGCTCTGTAGTCACGGGAGAGAATTTTCTGGGCGGGTGTTTGGGGCAAGATTAGGTTTAAAACACATTTAATGGACTTATATCTAAAAGGCAGGAGGGGTTCCTGTCAGACCAGTTACAGAACTTTGTTCAGTGTGTGGGTCTGCAGGCGGAGGCAGCACTAGACCCACAGGCACAAGCAGAGGGGAGTGGGTGTGGGCTGCCTTGTTTTGGGGCACACTGAGCCTGGGGGTGGAGCTAGCGCCCCGAGAGGATAAGCACATCTGGTGAAATTGTTGACACCGCTCAGGTGTAATCCCGGGGCACACATTTTCTTTCTCTTTTTCTAGAGGGTTGAAATCTTTCAAAATAAAATCTTAGGAAAACACATCCAAGTTTAAAAAAAGAACTTGATCCTGTTATTCAAGACTCTTCTTTCCTTTCTCCTGGAAGCACAGAAATCCTGGTGAATCTGATTGGGCGAAGCTCCCCGTGCGTGGGCTTCCCCTGGGGCCTAAACGTTCTCAGTCAGGTCCCTCTGGAGACAATTTTCTTCATAGTGAAGTTTTTTCAGAGGCTTACAGAAGCCAAAGAAATGAAAATCTGTATCCTCTTAACATGTCACCTGATAAGGGAAGTGAGTGAATGTTTTTATTTGGGAAAGTAAGAAAAAAGGACTAATCTCTTGGAAGTCAGTCAGAGGTGTCAGGCCCAGCAGACAAGATTGGTCAGAAATTAAATATCTGTGCTTCTTAATTGCCAGAATGTGCTGCTGGAAATCTTTGAGCCTCACCCTGAGCCCTGGCCACTGTGTGAAAGCCCCAGATTCTCTCGTGACCCATTCTAAGATGGGACAGCATCCCAGCTGCGCTCATTTTAATTTTTGTGCAGAAAAGCAGGAGGGATCATTTTTCTGCTTGTCAGTGCTAATCTAACCTGGAATTCTTGAGAGAGGCAGACAGAACCACCTCGTAGTGGAGAGGGCCACCTCTCAGGGTCCATGCCAGAGGGGAGCAGATCGGTATAACCAGCTGGGCGTGACGTGGGAAGACGTGCGGTCTCAGAGCTGCCCTGATGCCCTGGTGCTCTGGGGCTTCCCCAGCCTGCCCCATGCCCCTCACTCTGCTTTCTCTTTAGGAGCTTGGTCCAGGCATGGGCGCTCCCCTCCTGGCAGACTCCACAGGGCATCCTTGGGATGCCTTCCTTGTCCTGGCTGGGACATCCCCAGGTGATGTGCTCTGGCTATGCTTCTCTCATGAGACTTAACACATGTAACATGTAATATATACTCATATACATGTGCAGCAGCATCCTCTGTTCTTACCTCCCACGTGTGTATTTGACAAGTGACAACAAGTGACCACAAGGTAGTCCTGGAAACTGCTCTGGTTCTTGCTATAGTGTCCAAGTCGACTGTTCCCGCTTCAACCCAGGCTGCCCCTAGACTTAGGGGGCTACCCCAAGCAGAGCTAGGGGGGGAAATCCCAGCTGTATATATGGATGCTTTTTATATCCTCCTTCCAACAGGGGAAGCCAGGCTCATGGGAAGGTAGGGATCTGTGGCCATGGGAGAGCCCAACCGTGGGCTGTGGCCTAGGCTACTCCCACCCTGGGGTCCCATTTCCTCACCCTTTGCTGCCTGGAGCTCGGAAGTGCACTATTGTCTGATAAATGGCACATCTTTGTCCTGTGAGTGTGTACATGATTATGTGGAAACGCTGGACTATTTCACTATCTCTTTGTTCCTTTGCAGACAGGGAGACAGCATAAGAATGATAGACTGTTCTTCTCTTCCCTCTTTAGAAAGATCTTGATTTATGAAAATTGGAAAAATGGAAGCTCAATGCTTCGTGGATTAAAATATTTGAAACTATTATGACCTACACTGTGTTAGACACACAGCAGGCAGACTTCACTTGCATACCCTAGACTTCGTGCAGAAAGCACACAGGCACATATTGCCCTCACCCCCAAGTCTTGGTTTGTGCATGTGCATGTGCTGACCCCTCACGCGTGTTTGGCACATACGTGCATTCACAGCAGCCTCAGGAGTGAGGCGACCGGCCTGTCTGTGCCCTGGTGTGGCACAAAGCTGTGCAGCATCCCTGGACAGTCTGAGGTTCTGCCCTGACAGAGCCTGCCCGGGAGCTGGGACAGAACGTAGCTTTCAAGTTGTCACGTCAACCGTAATGGTGGGTTTACTAAATTATAGGAAATACTTGGCATGTTTTTTTTAAGTATGCAAGGATTTTAAAATGTGCCTTGGAAAACCCCTGTGCTATGGTCAGCTGTGGTCAGACAACTTGTGAGCATGGCAAGCACGTCCAGTTGTGCAACCACCCCCCGTCCTGCCAGGAGAAGCTCCAGTAGGAGGGACATGGCCCCCGATTCCTGGTTCTCACAGCTGGAGATGTAGACTGGGCGCATGTGCTGACGTCACGGGGAGTTCATGCTATATTTAAGTTCATTGAAAAGTATTTTCTGATGAAATATTCACTCGGGAGATTAAAACTTTATGCAAACGGTTGAAAAGTTTAAAACAATAGTCTCTTGTTCTGACGTTGGTTTATCTGCTTATGCAATAAACTGATACTTGACTTGAAGTCTTACTGTTAAAGTAAAATAACTAGTAAATACTGAAGTTAAATCACCTGGATCTAACTCCGAGCCCTCCTCTTCCCAGAACACGATCCCGTGCAGGACTTAGCAGCCTTTAGAGCATGAATGCTCCACGTGCAGCCTGAAACTAACCTGTAGCTGTTCGACAGGATGAGAATCGGTGCCTCATCGTCAGGCTGTAGGGCGACGGCTAGCAGAGAGTGAGGAGAGTAAGCACGTGTAAGACGCGCTTTCCTGCTATAAGATTGCACCACAGCGCACTGGACAGTTTGGGAGCATGAACTGAGCTGGCTAGAAAGTCGTCGTTGGGAACGTTTCATGGTGAGCTCAGGCATCTGCATTTTGGCGATGCTTGTTAACACATAGGATATGAGATGGGTCACTTTGAATCTTCACATCCCTGGAAAAAATCCAGGCCTGTGGGGTCAGGTCTCGCTTGGCCTCTCGCCCAGCAGAGTTTCCACCAGGAGCACCTGCCTGTCTTCCCTGCCCCGTTCCCCTGCCTGGACTCCCAGGCCCAGCGGCGCTCTGCACTCCAGCTGCTTGCGCCCAGGATACACCGACCAGCCGCTAACACCCGGGCCACAGAGACTCGTGCTGTCAAGAGCAAAGCGCTTTTCTAGCCTCAGCCCTCTAAAACTCACACCGACTTCTGAAAACAGCACTCGTGTACACCCCACTAGCTCGGACCTTGTTGACAGGACAGCAAGTAGCCCCCATTGAGGTCTCTGCGTCAAGTCACGGGGCTCCCGAGTGGAGCCAGCACCTCCTCCTCTTCAGTGCTCAACTGTCCTGACTCTGCAGAGGCCTCTTGGGGAGCAGGTGTCCTCACATTTACTCTCCCCGGGGGCCGGAGGAGGGTCACCTGGACTCACCTGCCCTCAGGGTTGCCCCTCACCTGCTTTCCCTCCCCATTTTAGTTAGAACAGGCTCTCTCTCACCCCAATGAGCCTGCACCCTGGCATGGGGAGCCTGCAGGGGCCTGTCACCCTCCACACCCTTCCCACGGCCCCTCTGCCTTCCTCCTTGGTTATTTGGACACACAGGGCCCACCCTTGGCATGACCTGCCACACACTTCGTTCTGGCCCCCTGAGCTGTCATCTCCTCGGTGTAGTTCCGCCGACACGTGTGAGGAGCATGTCACCACCCTTTCCCGTCACCCCCGGGCCCTGCCACCTGCTGGCTGGAGGGCAGCCTGGCCAGGGCATCAATGCAGCAAGGGTCGGAGGCACCCATGGGGTCAGGCACGTATTGTGCCTGCAGCAAGTATTTCCAGACGGATGAATGAATGAGTGAGTGAATGAAAGCAAATCTGTGCTGAAAATTTAAAGAGCATATTAAAGACATTAATTATTGACTATATTAATAATTAATGGTGAGTCTTAATTATTAATACTGTTTAATTAATTAAAGATTAGTATATTCTAAAATGCAATTCAATATGCATTTTAAGCACTAGTGTTGTGTGTGTGTGTGTGTGATGGGGAGAGAGTTTCTTGAATCTTTTCCCTGGAATTCCAGAAATGGAATGACTCCTCTGGAACAGAGCACCTGGCGAGATCTTAGTGGGCCAATCATCTCCCAGGCAGTGTCTGTCCTGTAAGTGTCGGGGCGGCATGGCAGGTGCCGAGCGAGCCTCGAGGGTGTGGCTGTGAGCCAGTCGTTCTCTGGTCTGGGCGGACTCAGAGAAGCACGTGGCGGTGAACACGTTGGTGCCGTGATCCCAGGCAGCAGCTCTGCTCCAAAGCACACTCGATGGCTGACGTGTAGGGGCAGCCCTGGATGACATGCTCAGCTTTTAGTAAATGACAAGTACAAATCGAAGGCCGTCTCAATTCCCACACATGGAAAACACTGTTCTTCCATACCTAGGCAGACACTTCAGCACCAGTTTACTGCATGCTGGGGAGGCATGGCGGCAGGCTCCTTTCACTCTGCTAACGGATGTGGCGTTTCCAAGGGACTGAGAGAAATAATGACAAATGTAAAAGACCCTGACCTCCCCGAGAACAGTAAACATCTTCCGGTGGTGTTAAGTGGATGCTAGATATATAAAGCTAATTATTTCCTGAACTGGTGTCCTTCAGAGATTAAACCGTGGCTTATCTCCTGCCCACTCGGCCACAGCCAGAGTGCTCCCAGTAGCCTGATCTAAGGCAGCACGTCAAAGAGGACCCCCGGGAGTTAGCCCTGTACGTCTTTTGGGGGGACTTGAGTCGTGCTGCTGGTTATTTCAAGCGTCCACTTCCCCCAGCTGGCGGTGACCTGGTTGGCAGATGGCTGCCCACGTGACCTCTGGGCGGGTCTTTCCAGGCAGGTGCAACCCCCAGTTGTCTTCAGAAGAGCCCCCTGGATGGTCCTTACCTTGGGCCCAGAGCTGCCCGAGCCGTGTCTCGGGTTGGAGCTACTGGCCACCCTCGCTGATGCTCTGGGCCGGCCAGCGCTGGAGTCCAGCGGCGGCTGGGGAGACTGAGCCTCCCAGCCCCTCCGCACGAAGGCGAGCAAGGGGGAGGGGCAATAAATACAGAGGGAGGAAATTAATTCACACACTAATGAATTTTTTAATTAGTATTTAAAAATCCAAACTTCAACAGTATATTTCCCTGTAGGGAATGGTATAGAATGATCCAGGTAATTAGGGGGAGTGAAGATATTAAAACAAACTTATGGATATAAGGCGAAGGAAGATGTTGAAGGTCAGCCGTGCATTCAAGGGCAGGATATAAAGCTACTGAGAGAAATACTAGGTTGAGAGTGCTGATTTTCTCCGAAAATGAAAAGGTACAATAACTAAATTTAAAATAAAGGATTACATGGTAGAAGAAAGATATATTCCTGAAAGGGCATTAAAATGCTCTTTGAATATAAATTGCCCATTATTAATATTTTTAATTTCCTGTGTGTTATAAATCACACTTTTATTGTATAATTCCCCAATAAAACTGAAAAGTTAAGATAATGTTTTAAGGATAATTATTATGGTTTTCTCTAGGTGTGATGCTGATACCATTAAAGAAATAATAAGGCCTGGAGCCATCACCCATCTTTATAGCCACAATGCAAGTGTTCAATATGCTAAAAAGGCATGAAATTAGAAAATATTCACCATAACAATTTTGACTATTTTCTTTTTAAATTATTTTCTCGAGGTAATGTTGATACACAGCACATGCTTTGGGGGACAGGTCTGTCAGGTACAGAACAGGTTTCTGATGGAGCTAACACACTCACCATCAAAACCCCATCCTCTCCACCTCAGGCCACACCCTAGCCCCAACTCCCCACCCCACTGTCCCTGTAACTCAGATACTAGGACTTGTAGTTTCATTTTGCCAGTTGCTTTGGTTTGTTTTTCAATATTCCACACCTGATAGAAATCACCCATCATCAGTATCTCCACATCAGGTGTCTACCTGATGGATTCAAAGACACCAGTTCCAAGAAGCATGTGCACAGTCACTGCAGCACCTACAGCAGCCAGGCTGTGCAAACAGCCCGAAAGCAAGGACAGAGGCATGGTGGTCTGTGGAGTATTGCTCAGCCTGTGCTCCACAACATGGCTATGCTAGGTGAAATAAATTGGGGGAGAAAGGCAAATACAGGTGACTGTTCTTTTAAATGACTTTTAATCTAGTCATTGAAGTATCCACAGTTGTTAACATTCCAGATCCAACTACCAAAAGTTAAGAATACATCAGCCAGAAAAGAAAATCTTCAATGCTGGAGACACATGGCAAGTAGCCACAACTGAAGAAATTGCTGATGCACAGAGGAAAATCATTTGTGTGGGGGTGAGTCCTGGTTGACCTCTCAGGCAGAGACGCGTCCTCAACGCCTGTTCCTTCCTTCTTCTTATTTTCTCTGGGAAAGAAAGCCTACATGGCCATCCTCAAGAAATTTCAGTTTCTAAGAAGTCATAAAAGTTCATGCAGATTTTAGTTTGTATTTTCATAGTTAAACAAAACAGCATATTTTAAAGGAAATGTTTAATTTTGTTTTAGGCATGGGATTTACTCACTTTCACTCTCACATCAGGTTTGACTCGTTTCTGTAGTCTGGGGTGACTGAGCTCTTCTTTCAGGCTGAAAAAGGTCATTTGTGATTGTGTTTAGGACTGCTGAGGAGGGCATGCACCTTAACTGTGTATATACAGCTCACATTTCCATGAAGCCTCCCTGCTGGGTGATATTATAACAGCTCATCATCATCTACTAGGAAGAAGCCCTGAGGATGGTCTGTAGTCTCCGTCTCTGCCCCTGTGAGATCTCTCACAACACTCAAAAGTCTTTCTTGTCCACTCAAAACTTGAACATCTAAGAACTCTCTTGCTAGTATTCAATAGTCTGGAAGGCTCCAGTGGCGCATCCTGTGGGGGGCATGTTCTGCACGCTGGTTTGTGCAGTGTCCAGACTGATGGTCTTGGCACTCATGACGGGAGGGCCGCCAGGGTCATCTGGAGGTGAGGCCTCACACATCTAAGGTTGCCCCATCTAAGGTTATACGTTCTTGGAGATTAATACTGGATTCTTCATGATGCATTGAGCCTGGTAAAATGTTATAACATGAGGCTACTTCAGTGAAAAGTAAAGTAAAGTAAATAGTAGTGACACCTTTAGTTGCAGGAGATAAACGATGGTCTATGGATGCTTTGGGATTGGGTGACTAAGTAGCTCTCAGAAGCATTTTGCACAAAGCAAGGACCCGACAGGCCACCTTTGTACCCTTAACCCTCGCCTCACAGCCCATTAGGTAGGTGGTTTCCATGCAACCCGCTCCAAGTGGAGATGTGTTCGGATACTATAGGATAATATGTGTTGAACCTCACACATCTAAGGTTCAAGTCACAGAGGAAGCAACTTCCAAGTAAATTAAAAGTTAAGTTAAAGGCCTCCTCTCTTTAACTTCAGTGTCAGATTCTCGGAAAGTAATATGATGGCCTTCCATTAAGTCCTAATAAATTTGACATGACAGACTTCATTATAAGAATAAACATTTCTGGGCCTCCCTGGTGGCGCAGTGGGTTAAGCAACGCATTATGAAGCAAACCACAGTCACTGCAGCACGAGTTCGATCCCTGCTGCCGGCCAGGGAGGGGACCCACATGGCACAGCAGACCTCTCCTGCCTCGCCCGCTGCTCCCCTCAGCAGTGTACTTCTGTTGATCTGCCTATTCTGCTCCCCGCTCTCTGTGGTGAATCCTCTCACGCCCCACACCTCTGGCCTGTACCCCAGTGCTTGTATGCATAAAAAATAAAATCTTTTTTTAAAAAAGAATAAACATTTCTTTTAATGCATTTACAGACCCACACACCAGATTACAAAAGCACACCTTAGCCACTTCACAGCTTTCAGAAAGACATCTGATTGCACTTCCACCCATCACTGAGGGCCTAACCGCTTTGATACAGTAGCTGTGTGGTTTCGGTTTTTACCTGTCATAGATTCCTCAGTGATACAGAGCAGAAAAGGATCATTAAAATTGTGTTCTATTTGATAGAGCTATTCTATTGGTAGTTAAATTCAGTCGGATGTAGTTTATTTTCTCTAGTTCTGTCATATGGAAACCACCTTTGAAGTCCACTTAGCCATACTTCATAAGTGATCCTGAATATTTGGTGCATAGTGAAATGGAGAAAAAATAATGAATTTGACTTTCATTTATATGTTTCTAATCAAAGTCATCTTTTAGACTATAGCAGGCTTAGCCTTGCTACCAAACTAGCTGGTTTATTGTGATGTCCAATATTTATATGATAAGACAGTACATGATTCTTTTTTACTATCTATATTATAACTGAAACAGTTTATATATAAGTGTTGTATCAGAAACTTGTTAGTATAAATGCACAGGAACTGATTTTTCTCATAGTCTAAGTAGACCTTTTATAAGCACTATGAAATATATATTATTTGTTATGGTGACATATGTCCTATATCACAGGCTAGTCATATAATCTGCATAATTAAAAATGTTAATTACACTTGATTATAGATATTAAAACAGGCTTCAGCATTAAGGACCTGAATTTTAAATCTTTAATCCATCATCATAATCTTCAGTCAAATTATACGTTCTTGGAGAGTAATACTGGATTCTTCATGATGCATTGAGCCTGGTAAAATGTTATAACATGAGGCTACTTCAGTGAAAAGTAAAGTAATAGTAGTGATGCCTTTAGTCGCAGGAGATAAACGATGGTCTATGGATGCTTTGGGATTGGGTGACTAAGTAGCTCTCAGAAGCATTTTGCACAAAGCAAGGACCCGACAGGCCACCTTTGTACCCCTAACCCTCGCCTCACAGCCCATTAGGTAGGTGGTTTCCATGCAACCCGCTCCAAGTGGAGACGTGTTTGGATATTACAGGATAATATGAACCTAGACCAAATATACTGCCTATTGAGTAAGATCTACTTCCAAAAGCCATGGGAAAGATAATGGCCAAATTCATATTTCAGTACTTTTGGGTGATTTCCTGGGATTGATCACTGCTTATTAAATTAAAACTTGGCTATTTCTAGTCTCATGGATAAATATTATATAAAATCCAGTTGGTAATGCAAGATGCATAAAGAATCTAATATTCATAGGCATGGAATAAAATGTTTATCTCACAAATTATTTTCTTTGCCAGCGCTCTGCTGTCTACATGTGCAGATGCTGAGATAGCTGGCACGTGAGCTGTGCTATCAGCTTATATTCATCATCTGATAACAGATCTAGCTCTCATTACTTACAAAATGTGTTTGGAGAGCATGAGTATCACCAAACTCACAGTCCCATCTGCCCGGGAGCGCGTGGTGGAGCTGGCACTTGATAAAAAGCACATTCTAAAATTATTCTGCTGTCTCCTCCAGAAAAAACATTTCTCATTAATACAAACGCACTTCATGTGTAGCTACGCAAGGAGCGACTTCCAAACACTACCGGTCTCCTACTTCTGGTGTCATGCATTCACAGTGGGAGGAGATAGAGGGCAAGGGAGATTGTTCTGGAAAAATTTTCCTTTCTATAAATATGATGCCAAAGTGGGTGGATGTGCGTGTTGTCTTTGGGTATCTAAACAGGAAGGGAGCCAGCTGGGAGGCACCGCTGTTTCTTGTCTGGGGAGGGCAGCCATCTGTCTGTCCATCCCATCCATCCGGTCACCTGCCATCCTGTGTGTGGTTTGGTCCTTGCTTACTGCCACTTTGCTGTACACATGGCCGGCTTTTTGATTGCCTGTTCAAGTGCTTTGATACTGTTGCTTATTTTTTTGCTAGAAAGGCTCATCATGTACTCAGGGACAGAATCCTTCCCATCGCCCCACATATGCACCCTGCTGGCCACCCCCCCTTATATGTCAATTTTGATTGTTTAAAGTCAATTATGATTTTTCCTTCTTGTCAATATTTGATTAAGGCAAAAGCTTAGAATAATGCTGATGCATGAGGAGACGATTGTGGGTCGCCTCGAGCAAATGCTTCTTCTTTAGTCTTATAAAAAGTTGTGTGAAGAGTATTTCCCTTTGGCCACCTGTGTGGCTCTCAGGTGAATCTGGAGCCTTGTCAGACATGAGGTAATGCCCGCAGGCTGGCGGGGGTGGCGGAGAGAAGGCCAAGGCCTGGACCTTTTTCTGAAACCCCTCAAATCACAGCCCTGGCATCCTGCCTCCATGTTAAAGGAGATAGCAAGCGTCAGTGTGTTTAACCAATTGACTTGGGGCTTTGTTGCCTGCAGCTGAATTTCTACGTATTTCCCCTGTTTATGGGAGTGTGCCAGGCAATTTCATAAGCAGTAGGCAATTTAATTTCAATTCTATGTAAATAGCACCAATGTTGACAAAGAATACAGATCAGAACTCTGCAAACTTAATAGGAACTTACATTTTTTCTATATACTTATTATTTGGTGAATGTTTAGTAAATACCTATTTTATATCTGAATTCAGTTAATTGGGAAGAACAATAAGGTTTTCACTGGGCATAGTCAAACCAGACCACAGGCTCCATTATTATTATTATTATTCTTGGTTATTCTGCTAATTTGGCATCACTGTCAACTTTACAGAAAAATTAGTTTTTATGCTTGCAGGTAAACTGCTGATGCACTGCTTCATCACCTGGGTATATTAGTGCATTTTTTCCTATAAACAAGCACATTTTCCTCCGTAACCATCAAGACAGGAAATTTGCCTTTAGGTGCTTCTGTCCTGAGAGGAGAGCCTTTGAAACAGAGCTGCGCTGCCCTATCTGTGCATCCCAGAGCACCTAGCTGGGGACTCCCTGTGGCATGACCATAACTTGTCTAAAGGAGAGAAAAGCTTCCTCCCCAAAACTGTCCCAATAGGGCGCACTTCCTTGAAAGTGTCCGTGGCTGAGTGAGTGATGGGAGCCGAGTGTCCAGCCCAGCGACCCCAGCCCCCACCTACGGTCCCCCAGCAGCACCTGCAGAGTGGAGCCGGCGCTCGCCTCTCTGGTTCCATTATGGCTTCAGCACGGGATACGCAATTTCTGAAAAATCCAGAGCAACTGCATTAGTGTGTTTTCCAAGAGGATGGCGCCTGGGTATGTGGTGTGTTGTCCATGAGGCGGCCGTCCTCCTTGCTCTCAGCTTCATGAAAGCGTGTGGTCCTCCTCTCCCTGCTGGCTCGGGCGAGTTGCTAATAGGGCCTGGGCTGCTGCTGCGGGAGCCATTCTGGGTCGGGAAGCAGGCGAGCTTCTGTGTGGGCTCCCGAGCATGATCAGACCATCTTTGCCAACAGATGCCAGGTGTGCGGTGCTAGTGCTTCTGTCTGCAAGAGCTGCATAGAGGAGGCTGTTTCTCAATAACACAAACAGCCCTGCCCAGACAGAAGTCCCGGTGCAGGGGATGCGCTGGGGTATCCACTGGTGGGGCAGAACAGGTGGTGGAAGTCAAAGCTTAGGGCCCTGGTGGGGCCGAGGACTTGGCCCGCTCGGAGGTTGGGCCAACATGTACAGAGCTAGCGTTAGTTTTATTGGCATCAGATTTAGAAATTCAAGGCAGGTGAGGCCTGTGGGGTTCAGGGTTACCAGTCACTGAAGAGCTGGGTTTCTTTTTAAACATAATATAGGCTTAGCTTTGTGAACGTTTTTCTGGAGTTTTCTCCTATTGTTTTATTAGTTTAGATTGTAGAGTCTTCAATACACCTTGCAATTTAAGATCCAGAATAGATCTAAAAAAACAAAAAACAAAAAACCCAAAAACATTTCGGAATGTTAAAATTGCTGAACGCAGGAAGAACTTGCCGTCCAGGCAGCTAACTTGGGAGGGCTGCCCGGTCCTTGCTGGTGCCCTCGGCTGTAGTGGGTGAGGGGCAGCACACGGGAGGTGCAGACCTTGCACCTTGTTAGGGAGGCAGGGAGCGAAACACACCTGTGTGCCCACTGAGAGAAGGACCCCCGGCCGTCAGCAGAGGATGTTGGGCCCTGGGACTGGCAAGAGACAGGCAGCTGCCCACGCGGACGGCAAGAGGCCTCAGCCTGGCTCTGGCGCCCCTCTGTCACTGAGTTTGTTTGTTTCCACCCAGCTCAGAGCCACCTGCAGGGCACACACCCATGCTCACGTCTCCTGCCCGCCCTGCCAAAGTCGCGGGTTCTGGGACAGCCAGCCGGGACATAGCCCTGATTACCACAGCTCTGATTACTTTTAGTGACTGTGGGATTTCACTTTTTTGCTGTTTACACAGGTTCCTCACTAAGTCTTAATGGGCAAGAAACCCAATATACTAGTACTTAACAGCAAAACCCCGTTTTGCTGATGGGAGCAGCTGGCTATTAGCTGGGCTGAATTTATTTTCACAAGCCCCTCCTTTTTTTTTTTGTAAAAATATCTTTGATATTTTCTTGACGCTGATTTGTTTAGGAGACAGTCCATGTGGAGTACGGGATCCAGACACACCCCTTTCCAATCAGCATCATTCTTTAAGCGCCTCTGAGGTCAGGGTAAACCTTCCCCCCAGGCCCCTTGCAGATGCAGCACAGCTGAGGATGCCCACGTGGCTTTGCCTCTTCTGTCCGTCAAGCCGTGTTTGTGCCAGGCGCCCCTGCCGACACTCTTGTCCTTTTGCTGGCCTCTCGTGCTCTCCTCCTTCCCTGCAGGGCAATGGGCTCTTGCTGTCCAGCACGGCCGCCCCTGGCCAGCGTGTCCTCCAGGCAGGGCTGGTGGGGCCAGGCAACTGGGGCATCGCGTGAATGAGGCTGCGTTTTATTTCCGCGTGTACTTCTGATGCATACGCTAAAGTTAAAAAAGAACCTTTGTATTAAAAAAATCTTGTAAAATAAGTCTTATTATCTGTAAAAATGTACAGTGATGCAGAAGCAGAAATGGTTGGCTATGAAAGGAGAATGTTCTTCCTTAATCGCTGAGTGGCTTGGAGCTGGCGTTTATATTTGGTTTCTAAGGACAAATATGAGTGGGTGAGTAGGGTCACCCCTGCAATTGCCCACCATTGCCACACAATTTCTTTACAAATATCAGACACTCAACTCTGGCTTTCCTAAGAGACAGGAGCCACACCCTCCTGTGAATGGGGAGGAGGTTACCTGCCAGGCTTCCTGTCCATCTTTCAACCTGAAAAACTTTCAGACAAGGTCGGGAGCTGTGACGTCCTGGCAGGTATTCACTCTGCCCGTCTGAGGGAGCCGCCCAGGTTCCCCTTGATAATGCAGACAGGTGAGAGCCATTTCAGTCCTCCCCAGTCAGGCTGGGTCACAGTTCTGGGAGATGGAGGTCTGGAGCCATTTTTGAAATTATTATGATAACAGTAAATGATGCTCTTAGTATCTCATGTATCTTCAGTGATTCCCTTGCTTCTTGCGCATGATGGAGAGTATCCTGCCACGAGAAGGCGCCCCTCGCCTGGCAGCGTCACGCCGGGGAGGTCCAGGACCGGGTACCCCTGGAAGGCTCCCGCCAGGAGCCTCTGACTGCCCCCGCCGCAGAAGACTGGCCTCTACTTCCAGCCGGGCCTGGACCCTACACTACCCTGCACAGCCACAGACATGTCCTCTGCAGAGTGAGGGGCCCACACCCCTGCAGACACGGCGCCTGGAGGTGCCTTCTGCCCGTCTTCATCTGCGCGTCCCAGGCTCTTGCCAAGCAGACGACAGTGCAAATGTTCAGCTTTGTGGTGGCTGCTGTTGAGAGTGCGTTGGGAAAAATGAATTGCAGGCTCAGATATCTTAAAGGGCCATCACATTTGCCTTTTAGTTTTCATTCGTACTAAATTATTATTTCTTTGGTTTTCTTGGCTGCATCATAAGAATCCACATTTTTCTATGCATAGTTCAGAGGACCCTGTTTTAGACATATACGTTCCACCAGAATGGAGGTGCTGATAGTCTGGGGGGTGTGCACGGCCTTCTTTGCAGCTGGCATCGCCCTCAGACCCGTGGGTGAAGAATGTCTCGGTACAGGGACTTAGTCATGAAATCACCTGGGACGCTCATGGGGTTCGGGGTGGAGTTATAAGACAGAGAGGCTTTTAGGAAGCCCTGGGCCATACGGCTATTCCAAAGGCCGTTCCTATCTGCCCTGCTCAGTTCCCTGCCCCTTCCCATGGCCTGTGCTCTTCATGTTTGTCAGTTTGCTGAAAGGAGGGTCAGACTATAGCCCTCAGGCGTTGCATTCCCTGGGCTTGCCCAGCCACTCCCCCCACTCTACTACCCCCTCCCCCTGGCCTGCAGCGACCCCTCCTGGTGCCGGTCCCACCAGGCTCTGGACATTCACGTGGCCTCGGGGAGGAGCAGACGGCAGCTGCATTTGGTTCGCTGCACGTGGCTTATCTGGACAAGGCTCTTCGCAGGTGGGACTAGTCAGGACGAAGCAGCTGGGTGGACCCTCGTCCAGGGGGCTGGTGAGCCTCAGGGGGCATCTGGATGCAGAGATGCACTCAGGGAAGGCCTCACAGACGTGAGGCAGGGCTGGGCAAGTCTATACGCCAGGAAACACCGATGCTTGTCAGCAAGCTCCAGAAGACAGATTGCTGCTGTGGCCTGTGGGTCCCCTGACCCCAGATTTGGGCCCCGGAACTGGCAGACTGGACACTTCTGTCGTGTCAGCCCCAGTCCGGTAGTTTCACTACTAGGGGGGCAGGAGACTCTGTCAGTGGTGGGATTTTGTGAGGTTGTGATGTGGCTTCAGTGTCAGGATTGAGCTGTGGCTGATCAGCGTCCAGTGAGCCTGCAGTTGTGACCTGTTAGGCCCTGCCCCTTCCCTGAAGATTCGGGGGCTGTGCAGGGCCTGACCCATGAATGGTGGAGCTTACAGGACCCCGAGTTATGTTTTGCTGCTATGCTGTGTTCTGTTTTGCTGGCTCTCAACCAGGCCACCCAAGTGGCCGAACGGTCTGCTCTCTACTGCTATGATGGACACTCGCTGCCCTCGTCTTGTGCTCAGTGAGCACTGATGTGACCTGGATGGAGGCTGGTCTCAGCGTGGGGCCTTCTGATGCCAACTCTGGTCCATGTGACCTGCCTCAACCAGAGTCAGGAGAACAGGTGCCTCTCTGGCTGTGGAGCTCCGTGCCCTTCTGTGCACAGCGACCGCTTGAATGGACTTTACTTTTGAAGAAGAGGAGAGAGAGGGTCTGAGAAACTAGGGGTGCTCCAGTGGCCCTCAGGACCAGGCAGGGGTCTCCCATCAACACCAGGCAGTTATGGGGGCATACAGGCCCCTGCAGTGTAGACAGTCATGACCAAAGAGCCTGTGCCTCCCGCTAACATAGGTTGATGAAAAGGTCTTGAGCAATGTCCCAAAGGCGGTTCCCAGACAGACTATGGTGTCAGCTCTCAACTCCCCATGACCCTCCTGCTAACAGACTCGGAACAGGGCCCCAGGAGAGAGGGACTTGCCCTGCGCTGCATGTGAGTTCCGCATCTGCCCACATGCCCCTGCTGGTATGAGGGAGACAGGTGCCCTGAGCCTGGGTCCTGGAGGCTCACCTTGCCCTGGTCACAAGGAGCCGTGATCCAGCAGCGCCCAGAGCCCAGGGGGGACTCCTGGTTTTTGTGGTCGCAGCGCAGCTGGGGACCCCAGTAAGGTGGGGGACACACGCCGTGTCTTCAGGGAAGGTCCTGGAGAGTCTTCCCCACACACTTTGGAAAACATGGGGCATTGAAACGCCACCCATTGTATTTCCACCTTAGTCTTCACTGAAGATGTGTGAAGTATGCTTTTTTCTAACATGACTGATTAACTAGTGAAAATTAAATGACAAGAATTCAATTAACTAGGGAAGGAGGGGTAATGTAATGAAAAGTCCAGGTTGCAGAGAGTAACTAGTGAGGTCTCCCATTTCTGTTTACCCTATTAGTAAAACAGAATCAACAGTGGAGTATATTTCATAAGGTAGAGGATTAAATGAGATAATCTCTGTAAAGTTCTTAAAACCGTGCCTGGAGCCTAATAAAATTTCCATAAATATTGCTGATTAAGAGTAGTCAATTTACATAAGGCCTAATATGTATTAGGCAACAATTCTAAGTCTCTGGGATGAGTTATTTAATTTTATACTTTCCCCAATGCAGCAGCTAATCCCATTGCCCTCATTTTACAAATGAGGAAATTGCAATAAAGTGAAGTGGCCCCCAATATCCCAGGCTGAGGGAGGGCTGGGGAGTGGTCTGCTCCCTGAGGTGCCTGCTGAGGCTGTGTTGTCACAGAGGGAGCTTGAGAGACATGTGGCCCATGCGCTTCTCTGCAGACAGGAAAAAATGTCAGCTCCTTGAAAGATGGAGATTTCATTTAGTCTTCTTGGGCTCCAGGAAGAGAAAGCAGAACAGGATGTATCCGGTGGAAGTAAACAAAGAGCAGACAAAGGGTCTGCCACTAGGGGGCGTGACTGACCAGGACAGGGTCCCTTTCTTGAGGACACCCCACCCACCTTGTGCTTGGAGCTCCCCAGCCCTCATTCTCAGAACCTTATTTTTGACTGTCCTTATTAATTGTGTGTCCTGATGGGACTTCTGGGACTGTGCAGCCCCTGTGTGACATCTGTTCAACAAGAGCCCAGGCTGCCTACCTTCTGCGAAGACCTGCGATTCCTAGACCCTTCCAGGGCAGAGTCGTTTTTGTTCCCTGGTAAGGTTGCACCCCTTGTGTCCAGCAAGGTTGAGTGTTTGAGATTCTCCCAGGGAACTGGCCAGGGTGTTGACTTGAAGGGCCTTATTTCTAAGCCACTCTGAGAAGAGTAGAAACCTTGCCTTTTTTGGACATTGAAGATTTGGCCTGCAGTGCTGATTTTTGATGTTTTCAATAAAAACTTTCCACAAATCCTCTCCTAAAAAGCAACTGTAAAATATCTGTGCTCATTGAGGAAAAATTTGTTGATTTGTTGTTTAGTTTAAGTCGATGTGAATTTAGAGAGAGGTGAGATTGCCCGGGCACACACAGCTCTGCCAGCACAACCTCCACATGTCGTTTCCTCTTTGACGTGTGATGCCAAGTGAATGTTCCTCAGATGCTTCCATATGTCCCCAAATATGTGCCTTCCCAATTTCATCATGGCAGGTTAATAGACATGGCAGGTTACATTAATTATGACTTAAAACCTGGCGTTCCACAGGAAGAAAATACAACTTTCAAATACAATACTTCCAACAATATGACTGATTTTCTTGGGAAAAAACCTGTCAAAACATGACATGTCAGATTCAGCTTCCTTCCACCAACATCTCACAAGCTGTTTTGATGGAGAAAGGATATATTTTAATTATTTGTTTTTAATCTGACTCCAGACTTGACATATGGCACTTCATTAAGTTCTCTCCACATATTCTGGTTAAAACAAAAACAAGCTGTACAAAGTTATTCAACTTCTGGCATGAAAGTTATTTTTAAGAACTTTTTTTGTTCTGATGAGGTGAAATGATTAAAAAGAAAACTTCCTGACGACTGGAGAGCCATCCGTTTGGAGAGAGCTGCCAGCAATCGGTCTTGGCCGACGTCGGCTGCTGGGCGAAGGTGCTTTCTGGATGGGGGGTTTGCACACAGAAAAGGCAACTGGTCTTCTTGTTAGCTTTCTCCCTCCGAAGCTCAGATGCATTGAACAAATGGACAGCACACGCTTCTGTCTAGCAGACTCTCACGTTGCAGGCGAGGCCCTTTTCCTTGACCCAGGCTCGGGAAGGGAGCCGAGAGGCCCTGCGTATGGTGTCAGCAGTTTTACTGATGCCTTTATGATAACCAGGAGCAGTTTTGACAACTTCTTTCTGTTATCCAGAGGCCAACTAAACGGAGCCGTCAACCGACCAAAACTTTTAGGATTTTCCTTTGAATCCTACAAAGAACACTTTAAAAAGTCATTTAAGCTATTTTGTATAAAATGTCTAAAAAACCCCTTCAAGTAAACAAAACAACAGAGAACGGTTGATGCCAAGAGAGCTTCAACCTGGAAATCTGGACTCGAGGCCTCTGTGCTGGGAAATAATGGGGAATGGTCCGCAACGGTCACTCAACTGCTCCTTGCCAGGGGCTGATCACTGCCGAGGATGCTCTGTGCCCAGCTGAAGGACGCAGGCCAAGGGCCGACACGCTGCTCTCCAGCAGCCCTTAGTGCCTAGTGAAGGGAAGGAAATGCAAACCAGGAGACACTGGCCAGAGCCCCTGACAGCGAGACCAGACACAGGGCCCACTTGAGGGCCGGCCCTGCAGTCGGCGCCCAGGTTACAGGTTGGGCTCACGACATGTCTGTATTACGAATGTCTATGGGAATGTCCCAGCCACCCTCCTGGCCTAATCACTTCATCTATAAGAACTAATTTCTAACATCAGTTGCTAATTAAGAAGCTACTGTTTTTGTGGTTGAAAATCTCGCATTTATTTTTATTTTTTTTTAAAACATTTATTTATTATTTATGCATACAAGAGTTGGGGTACAGCCAGAGTTGCGGGAGGTAAGAGGATTCACCAGAGAGAGAGCCGGGAGTAGAACAGGCAGATCAGAGAGGGGCGAGGCAGAAGAGGTCTGCTGTGCCATGCGGGTCCCCTCCCTGGCCGGGGATCAAACTCGCGCTGCTGTGCAGTGGATACTTCACAGTGCGGTGCTCAACCCGCTGCGCCACCAGGGAGGCCCGAAAATCTCGCATTTATTATACAAATGCAGCAAAGCCTTGGGTGGAGACACACAAGGTTGGAAGAACTGATGCTGGAGTTCTCTGAAATTTTCAGAGTCAATGCTACGTCCCCACTAAGTCTGGGGTGCTGAGCATGGGCTGATTCCAGCCACGGAGGCTCGGGAGGGGAGCAGGCACCTAACATCATCCTGAAGACACCCCACAGGGAAGACACCCCACATGTCTGTCATTACTCTTGCTGGCAGTTTAACCTTTGTTTTTGTCTTTCCAACAAAGGCTACATTCTTACGCTGTAATTTGGTGCTAACTTGACTCTGGCTGTATGGTAAGATTCTGTGTACACGGATAGAAGAAGCTGAGGAAGCATCCCATCTCTGTTTCAGATTTATTTTACGTATTTATTTATGCATACCAGAACTTGGGTACAGGCCAGAGGTGCAGGAGGTGAAAGGACTCACAAGAGACAGAGTGGGGAGCAGATCAGGTGGATCTACTGAAACGCACTGCTGAGGGGAGCAGCGGGCGAGACAGGAGAGGTCTGCTGGGCCATGTGGGTCCCCTCCCTGGCCAGGGATCAAACTTGCACTGCTGTGGCTGTGCTTAGCTTCATAGTGCTGTGACTTAACCCCTTGCGTCACCATGGAGGCCCCTCTGCTTTAGATTTATTATATGGATTGACTAAAATATAAAGACAGAAATAAATTGAATTACAAGTGGCTATGTAAGCAGAGGGCAGAATCTGGGCGGACTAGGGAGGAAAGTGATCAACATGTAAGAGACCCTAAGCTCAAACATGAGACAATACTCTTTGGTTTTGATTAAGGGAGGTCACCAAGAAGCAAGCAAAACCTGTGCTGAGGAGTAAATGGGGCCGTTTCAGCTGAGCAGAAAACCTTTCTTGCAAGGAGCTGTGCACCGGAGGCGTGTATCTTGGGAGGAGATCAGTCCTGGTCACTCTAAAGGGAAGGCTGAGCAGCCCAGGCAGAAACCCCGTCAGGACCCAGCAGGAAGTGAGGCCACAGCAGGATGCTCCTCTGGCCCCAGGAGCCCTTACCAGGAACAGGAGGAAGCCCCAGAGCCACTCCCAAGACCCTCACGTGGAGGGTCCAGCCTGCGGGAGGTCGCCCAGCTGAGGGGCAGGGCAGCTGCAGGCACCACCTGGCAGGCTGCACCTCAGGTGGCCCTAGTCAAGGCCGGCTGCCAGATTTCCTTCCCGTGGCTGCACCTGAGGCTCAAAGACGGCGCCAAAGCCCCAGAAAGTAATCTTGACACTGATTCCTGTGAAGAAAGAAAGGCTCCCTCCCGCCCCACGATTCCAATTGGCTATTGAAATATTTTAACATTCTCTGAATCACATTTGTCAAATGAAAAATCTACGAGGGGAACTGGAAATTCTCCACTTGGCCAGAAAACCTCCTGGAAACCTGAAACAAAATCTTAGTGTTTGTTCTTTGTGAGAAGCTGAAATCAGAAACCACCAGGCTCACAGGGTGACTGAGAGCCCAGGTTTATCTGAGGCCAGATATCCGCTCTCCCCAATTTTACATCAGATTATTAATCTTGAAATTTGGGGCGTGGCCTTGCGCGCTGGCTAACAGCAGTTTACGGCTCGGCCAAGACCACACCCCACGTGCGAGCAGCTCCATCGTCCACATGGCCTTATTTCCTGTCAGTGTAGCTGCTGATGGCGTCTGGACAGGAGAAGTGTTAGCCGTCCCTGTGCTTTGCCTGTGGCATTCAGGTCTCTGAGCCCATTTCCACCTAACACATTTGAGGAGGGTCTTGGCAAACACGTCCACGTGGAATGGACTGTCGGCAAAGCAGACCCCCGGCCTGGGAGTGGAGAGCCGCGGCTGCCTGCACTGGAGCTCAGGCTGGAGGTGAGCCCAGTCCTTTGGCCAGCTGACCCTGAGCTGGCAGCAGGGCGAGCAGTGCGGGGGAGAGCAGTGCACGCGGTCAAGGCCCCTCCCTGGGATGGGACACCCTGGGCCTGCGTGCTGCCCCCGTGTGGTGGGGCAGGATGGCGTCTTGCAGAAAGCAATTAAGAAGGGAAGGGCAGTGGTCAGCCAGGATACTGTGCCTGGAGGATGCCACTTGGTTAGTGGGGGACACAGGTCAGGAGATCCCAGGCGTTAGTGGGCTATAAACGAGGGAGCGACGGCCGCTGCATGGACTGGGGCTTTGGTCCACACCTGGCCCACCGTGGCTGACTGCTGCCGGCAGCTGAGGTGTCAACGCTGTCAAGCTCAGTTTTATGCAATGTAAATGGGTAAGTGCAGTGTCTGCCCCTCCGCGACTCCGCGAGGACCCCATGAGCTAAATATTGAGGAGTAAGGAGGCACAGGTCTTGGGGCTCCATGGCACAACTCAAGCTCTACTCCCAGAAATAATCTCACACCAGAGCAGAGTCGGGAGAGTCCCCGAGAGTCCAGGGAGCACCAGGGGGGACCATATGGTTCCTTTTCACTAATCTGGGCAACTCTAATAAACAGGGTGCTTGGAAACAGCTGATCCAGGCAGTGGACATCACTGTGGTGTCAGTTTTTGGAGTCAGTGGGTTTGGAGAGTGGGGTTCCTGGGTTCCTTCTGGGAAAGGTCTCACCAGCGCTCCCTGTTCAGAAGCACGTGGCGAGTTCCCAGGCGAGCTTCTCCATGAGGCAGAGATGTTGGTTATATTTAAAGAGCAGGTTTATCAGGGAAAGGGGCAGCAGAATAAAGGACACTTGCTTAGAGACAAGGGGGCAGGAAGAGCTGCCCGAGAGGGACAGGTTTGCTGAGAGAGGCCTGCATGGTACAGGCGGCGGCCTTGAGGAAGCTGCCTCCACTGAGGAAGGTCAGTGCAGGGAAGCCCAAGCAGGGTGCAGGTCATGGGCAGGAGGAGGCTGCTGCCCTGCAGAGGAGAGATTTGGTGAAGAGAAGCACTTGCGTGGTCACAGGTGGACAGAAGGATGGCTGCCCCGTTATGGGGACAATGTTAGGGTTTTATCTTCTTTTGGTAGGGAGGGGCTCATCTCTGTGGGTGGATGGTTTGTTTCTTGATCTTCATATCTTTGCCTTCAAGTCTGTGCTCCAGACACCCCCTATAGAAGTCTGATCCCTGTCTGGGTGTTACACTTCTTGATCTGGGCATTGCCCTCTAAGGGTCTTAGTTTCTATAACTGGCTTAATGGCTTATGCTAACCCTTTCTACCCCTACCTCCTTGTGTGGTACTGGTTCTTGAGCTTGTGGTGTCTTCTCTATTCTTTATCCTCCATCAACTGCACCTTCCTGTTCACAGAAGTGGGCACCGGTGACTGCCCAGCGCAAGGTGAGGGCCATCTCACTGCCTGGGGTGAATGAGAGGAGTCTGTCGGGTGCTAACTGGGCTGTTGCATCAGCAGGTGGTGGAAATGGCCTGTTGTGTGCAGACCCCGGATTTGCCCATTTTGGATGCTGAAACGAGCCAAGCGTGAATGGCAAATCCTGGAGTCTCCTCGACCAGGCCAGGCTCCCCTGAACTCTGCATCTCTCAGCCTCTGGAACCAGCATGGCCCCATGACAGCAGGAGGGCTTCCTGCCTCATTGGGGAATAGTGCCCTGGAATCATATTTCATTTGGTCTGAAAAAAAATTTAAAGATGCCAGGGGTTTTGTGCCTGTGTGTGCTAGAGAAAGCTCTAGAATGCACCTTCTGTTTTGGGCCCCTCCGTAGAATCTTTTTAGAACAAGCATCACTGCCTACAATGCACCTCAGGCTGATATGAGCACCTCTCGGTCTGTCTGCCCTCGCCCTCAGGCACCTGAGCACGGCACTCACCAGCACAGTTTGCAGATCGCTGGCGGACTAAACTCGATGGACATCCTTTTCCAGTAAGATCAGTACTGTATTTTATGATGAAGGAAAAGTTAAGAAGAGAGGCATGGAAGAGACTTTAAATCTTTAACTTATTAAAGTGCTATCCTGATGTTATTCTTTCTGTGAGAACAACCACTCAAGAAATGTTAGTTCTTTTTATTCCAGTTTATTCTTTAGTGAATTATTATATGAAACATTTGATATTATAGATTATGTATTGTATATTATAGAATATGTACTATATATATTTTATGTAAATGATGTGATAAGATAAAATATATAATACATGAAGTCTTGCCGTCACCTTTCAAAACTTGATTTACCGCCACCTGCTGATTGCCAGTAAGCCTGTTCCTGTTCTTCACACGTCACACGGTGTTCCCAAGGTGGGCCCCCTCCTCCCCCAGCAAACTCTGTGGGCCTGGGGCCTGGGAAGGGACGCCAGCCAAAGGCCTTGCGATTGGAAGAGCCAGCCCGGCCCGTGGACTTCTGCGCCTAGTTCAAAGGCACGTGGCCATGGCTGGGAGGGGAAAGGTCCAGGGGACTGGGTGGTGTCTGTGCCCACCTGTGCTCTCCTTTGCCCCAGGCCAACCTGGTAACTGAACTTTTGTTTACAAATTGGGCAGTTTCCCCCTTTTTCTCTCGCCATCATGCACTCATAGCCTGTGTTTATTTGTCTGCTTGATTCTTAGTGGGGACCTCCACAGAAACCGTGACTTCGCTTCGGCAACAGGGGAGAGATGCCAAGGCACACGAGTGAACAGTCATGGGGCATCTTCACCCCCTCAGTGGTGGGATTCAGCATTGCACACGCCTGCTGGGGACCTGGCTAGAGGCTTCCTGGGCTGGGGTGACAAAGGACAGCGCCTGTCCCTGTGACGGGCATTACAGGGGCTTTACTTAAAGAGTCGTTGTGAGCGTGTTTTGGTTTTGGAAACACAAGTCAGCACCAGCAATATACCTGACACATTTTGTGATCCTTTATGTTAAAACATACAGAGTAAAGCCTTTAATTAGTAGAATCTCACCTATAGCATGATCGATAGTTATTTCCTGCTTTATTTTTTACTTTTCAAGTCATGATATGTAATAATTCCACTCAAAAATAATGTCATCCACCCCCTCAGAGATATGGTATATTAAATAAAAAAACTTTTAAATGTTCTCTTCTTTTTCTTGCTTCACCTCTGCTAGTTATTTTTATGTTGGTATTTACGTGTTTCTTATTAGAACTGACGTTAGTCACTAGGAGACTCAGCAGGGTTTTAAATCTGTAACAACCATTATATAAGCAAGAAGTTCGTTTTTTTTTTTATTAACCATCCTGCAAATTTAGATTCCACAGACCACTGAAATATCTTTGTTTTGCACTTTTGCTTTGTTCTGTAATAGGTGGAATTTTACTGCTATCAGAGAGACTGTGTTGTCTGAGTTTTGCATTTCAGTCATTAACTATTATAATAAAACCATAATTGCAAATGAAATTGCAACCCAGTGTTCTTTCTTCTTGCGGCTTCCCAACAGCGATCCTGCCTACACACAGCTGAAATAGCCACTCGGTTAAGTCAGTTCACAGGAAAATGGTTTGACTCCCAGGCCGGGGCTTACCCAGGGCAGGGGCGCCCTGGCTGGCTGGTGGGACAGAGCACCTCACCTCCGAGAAGGTGACCCGTGTTCCTGCTGGGATGCTCTGATGCTATTTTTGGTAACTTCCTCAAGATAAACTTTTATTTTTTATTTTTTTTTAAGATTTTATTTATTTATGCATACAAGCACTGGGGTACAAGCCAGAGGTGTGTGTGTGGGGGGTGGGTGGTGAGAGGATTCACCACAGAGAGCTGGGAGCAGAACAGGCAGATCAACTGAAGTACACTGCTGAGGGGGGCAGCGGGCACAGCAGGAGAGGTCTGCCACACCATGTGGGTCCCCTCTCAGGCCGGCAGCAGGGATCGAACTCATGCTGCAGTGGCTGCAGTCTGCTTCATAGTGTGTTGCTTAACCCACTGTGCCACCAGGGAGGCCCAAGATAAACTTTTAAAAAGTGTATCTACATTGTAAGAACTGTAAGAATGTCTAAATGTCAGAATATCGTCCCTCGTTACCATGACGTTTACAGGTGTGACTTGGGGGCACTTCTTGATGTAACCAGTACTGGAGGAGACACCTAGTTGAGACCCCCAATTAAGTCTGAAGCAGAAACACAAACCTGAGCTGGTGATGAGGTCTGTGATGAGCAATGACAGAGGGGTGTGGTGTCGCTGGACTTCCCCAGCCTGGTGGTGAGGGGCTGTACTGTCCCTACCAGATTTCCGTGTTCTGAGCCCACGGTCCTGGGGAGGGGTCCCCCTGACCAGCCTCAGGAGCAAGGCCTCGTGAACAAAAGCAGGGCTTCCCGGAGCTTGGGACCCAGGTTCACCGCTAAGCAAGTACATCCCCGCGGGGCGGCTGGCTCCTCAGCAGGGCTCTTGGGCAGTTGTGGAGGTCTCAGAGGGTTTGCAGTAAGGACCAGCAATCGTCTGGGGAACGGGGTAGTGAGCAGGTGTGTGTCTGGCACATGTTGTGTGACGGGCTGTCCCCAGGTGGCAGGTGTGACGCTGAGGATAAAGCACTAACCTGCAGCCCCTGAGCTCCCATGACATTTAGAGGGGTGCATGGGAGTTGGTCCAGCCCCTGTCCAGTAACCCCCGGAACTGTGGGCTCATGGGCTGGGCGAGGGTACTGCCTGGAGCCAGGCCCCCAGCTCTGCAGCAGCAGCTGAGCGCCTGACAGGAAGCCCAGTCACTCCCCACTCAGAGAGAAAGTGATTTTCATTATAAGCAAGGCCCTGCATCCTCTAAAGAAACATACACATATCATTATATATAAATAATTAAACTGACTAGACACGTAACTATGTCAAGTATTAGAAACTAACACTTTCATAAAGAGTGCTACAAAAAATTTTTATTATTTTTCTGGGAAAACATTTTACACCAGTCTTTAACATGCCTATTAATTTTATTTAGGCATTTCTATGTCTGTGGAAACTTAAGTTTTGTAACTTCGATAAAATAAGAAGGACTAAATGTCTTCAAAGTGAGTTAAAATTACTCAAATTTCCAAGGCAAGTAATTCAACACCCATAGAATGTCAACTAAATAAAGCCAATTAATAAACTAATCAAAACTTTTTAAGTGTTTAGTCTCTCCCTAGCCCTCAGATGTATACAGGGAAACAAAGAACATATTAGGAAAGGAGAAAAGGCCTAAAACGCACGATCGTCTCGACATGAGCGACACGTTGAGGGCTCTGGGTGGCGTCTGCTGAGTGCTGGTGTGTGCCAGGACCGAGGGGTGACTGGGTCTCGTGGCTCCCTGCGGTGGGGCTCTCCGTCTTAGAATATGTATCGTGACTTGGGGGTCACACAGCTAGTGCTGGTAGGCTCGGAACTCCCCAGCCAAACGCCTGTTAATGCCATGCTGACCTCCCTCTCCACTGTGGGGACTCATGGACCAGCGCCAGAGGTGCTCTCTGCACCCCACTCCATCAAGGCAGTCCGAGCACCGATACCCCCGTGGGCAGTTGTGTCCCTCCAAGCCCTGCCTCGACATCCTCACCCAGCACCTCAGAACATTGGTCTAATAGGAAGATCCCGGCAGTTACAGCAGGTGAGCGGAGCTGACAGAGGAGCAGGTTGAGCCCCAACTGTCACAGGGCAGGGAGAGGGGCACCTCAGAACCTCCAAAACCACACTGTAAGGGCAGAAAGGCCTTCAGGCCAAGGGACACTGCTCACAATCACCACCCACAGTCACCACCAAGAATCACCGCCCTCAATCACTAGCAGCTCCTCTGCAGTGCTGGAACAGGACCTGGAAGGGAGCCAGCCTGCGCACACGTGGTTGCAGAACCCCAGACTTTTTCTCTTGCCCTGAGGCAATGAGGTTCTACTGTTTAAGCTCCTTGGTTTGTGGCTCCACGCTCCAGGAGCCCCAGGAAAATAACACGAAGCTGGACGCAAACAAAATAGAGAATTAGAAACTATCAAAAAATTAAAATAACAGCTTTTGAAAGGCAGAATTTTCTTAACCTTCAGGACTTTGCAGATCCCAACCCCACACTCTGAAGAATCGTGGCTCACGCTGAGGACAAAAAGCCTTCCTGTGTCCTGGGCGCCCCCGGAACGCTCCCTCCATAGTTGGTCCTGACAGTGCAGTCTGGTCCCGGGACAGACTCTCGGCAAGAACATTATTACTGGTTCGTGTGGTATGAGCCAGCGTTCCCTTTCCAGAAGATGGGCTGATTGTTTACATGCTCTAGCTTCCCCTTCCTTTGTAAGAATTCTGATCTGGTGTCGCGTGCCATAGAAGGAGCTGGTGTCATCGAGTCTTAGCTAATTGAGTGCACTGCAGTTGGGAGTTATGTCCATTTTGTTAATGAGTTGGGGAAAATCTGTGTCATCAACTAGACCTGAAGCCACTGAGTTTCAAGTTATGATATTGGAGCATTATTTTTAAGATGGTGATAAATAGAATTCTATTTATCATGGATTCTTGGGTAAGACCTTTCCAGATACCCTTTGCATAAATTCTACAAAATAAACCATTTCTTTTTTTTTCTTCTTCCTTTACTTATATATATATATGACATCAATTGTGGTCCCCATGGAATTCCCACCACCATTTCACCCGTGCACCATCACCTCAGTCCCTTGTACTCTTTCTTCCCTCATCCCATTCCCTCTCCCCCCACCCGAAGTACCTCTGATTTGTCCTTGTCTTTTTGTTTTTGTTGTGTTGTGATTTTTTTTGGTTCCTTATTTGGTTCCCTTATATTCCCCCTAGAAGTGAAAACATCTGATATTTTTCTTTTGCCTTCTGACTTATTTCACTGAGCATAATCCCTTCTAGCTCTATCTATGTTTCTACAAATGACTCTAGTTTATCTTTTTGATTGCTGAATAGTATTCCATCGTGTATATGTACCACATCTTCTTGATCCAATCATCTATTCTTGGCATTTGGGTTGTTTCCAGGTCTTACCAATTATAAATAGAACTGCAATAAACATAGGGGTGCAGATATTCTTTTGAATCAGTCTTTGTGTCCTTTGGGTAGATCTCTTTGAGTGGAATTGCTGGGTCATATGGTAGCTCCATTTTCAGCAGATTGAGGAACCTCCATACAGCTTTCCATAGTGGTTGAATTGACTTGCATTTCCACCAGCAGTATAACAGAGTTCCATTTTCTCACATCCTCGCCAGCATTTATTGTTGCTAGTTTTTAAAAAATGTGCATTCTTACTGGTGTAAAGTGGTATCTCACTGTGGTTTTAATTTGCATTTCCCTGATTATGGGGGATATTGAACATTTTCTCATGTGCCTGTTAGCCATTTGCATTTCCTCTTTGGATATATGTCTTTTAAGTTCTTTTGCCCATTTTTTGACTGGATAGTTTACTTTGTTTTTCTTGAGTCTTGTGAGTTCTTTGTATATCTTTGTGATCAGTCCCTTATCGGTTGTGTGGCATGAACATAAACCATTTCTGGAGAAATACTGTGCTCTTGTGACAAGTTTCTACTAGGTAAATGCCTCTTACTTCAGCCACTTATGTGTCTGTTTTCTTTAATCCTTTAGGTAATTTTCTTATCTTTCAACTCTAAAAATAAAGAGCAAATTGATGATAAAGGTCATTAATGTTGCATTTGGGTTAAATGAAAAATCCTAATAAAAATGATTTGAAAAACCCAAGGCTGCAATCTCAGCTGATTCTCTTTAAATGAGATCTCTGTCATGATGCCTATAAAATCCATTAATTCCAAAGTGTTGGGCGAGATTCATATTTCAGAATGAGAATTAATGGCAGTGGCTGAGTAGGAATGGAGGAATAAGTGCTGAGATTATTTTATGATGACTACATTAATTATGTTTCTCATTGAAATCAATATGGAAATTGGGATGTGGGGAGTAATGTTGCCGCCTCCTTTCACGAACACTTAGATGCACTGGTGCAAAGAGCATCTCTCTGCTCCCAGGGCTACCATGGATTTGACTTGATAGTGGTTGAGCCGGAAGCTTTATTTCTTAAGACAAGCAATAGCATTTTCTGAAAGTGATTACTAGTTGTGAAACAAATCGAAGATTAAGTAAGTGACACTGGACTTCATATCATTAATTGACACCGTTTAGAGAGCAGGTTCTGTGGACACAGAACACAGCTGACCTGTCTTACAAGTGCACTGCATCAAGAGGTGTGTTCAGGAGGGTCATTCATGTGTCCTGGGACCAGAGATAGAAGCTCTGTTCCATCTGCCTCCGCCACATCTCCTTGCTGCTCTCCATCCTGCTTCCTTCTTCCTCCCTTCCTTCTGTCCTCCTATCTCCTCTCTCCAGCATCTTCTTATCCCTGCTCAGCTCCACCCACTTAGGAAAGAACCAGGATTCTGGAACTTCCCCCTTTCCTGGGGACCACCCTGTTACAGGAGGATTCCATTCCAGCTGCAAACATAGGCTCCCCCTTACCTCTTCCTTTCCTCTCCAGGAGATTGTAGGACATCAGCCTTAGAATCTGCCTTAGAATTTAGAATTGGCCTTAGAATTTTTGAGCAGCAGGGGCCTCCTGGTCAGTGTGGTGGTGTAACAGGGTGGTCCCCAGGAAAAAGGGAAGTTCTAGGATCCCTACCCTAACCATAGGAGGATGGAGCTGTGCAGGAGGAGGAGCTGGAGAGGAGACTGGAGAAGGAAGGAAGCAGGATGGAGAGCAAGAAGGAGACCTGGAGGAGACACATGGAACAGAGACATGTGAAGAAACTGTGCTTGCTTCTTGGTCCTGGACTGGTTGGAACAGATGCGGGTGAGAGACCATGGGGAAGTTAACAATAGCAGCTTTTATCTTGATTTTGATTTTGCTCTTTTCCTCCTGGATTTGCCTGACTCTTTCTGACCCTTTTCTATGGGTTCCACTGAAAGGTGCTTTAGACTTGGGGCTGGCTTTGGGCCTTGCTTTGGGCCAATCCTGTTTGGCTGAACTTTTACCCATGAGGGATGGGTAACTTTGGGTGATTGATTTAGTAACTATATATAGTCTTTTATTTTTTCTGTACTGTTTCCTAATTGTATTAAAGTTTGTTTCCATTGAAGGTCTTACATGTTTTGTCTTGATGCGGTGGATGGTAGAGACTATTTAGAGCAAGTGGGCTTGGGGGTTCTGGGGTCCTCTCCCTGCCCTGTAACAGTGGGTGGGATTGTTTGGGCAGGATCTTAGGCCAGGGCTCTCTGGCCTGTGTTTCAGTCACCTATGCAAATAGCTCCTGGAAGAACCCTCTCCTCCTCTTATTTTACCTGATAGTGACTCTCTGAGGAATTGGAAATATTTTTAATTATTTTTGCTTTTCAACTTCCTTGAAGGGGCCATATGAATCAAGATCGTCATGACAAGTTAGATGAACCATAATATAATTGACCATGACAGGTCTTTATTATGAGCCACCTAAAAATAACAAAGTGCTGCAATTTCCCAACAATTTGGTCTGTAGAAAATTGCTGGTAAACCATGAAGGCTCAAAATGGCTTTGAAAAGCCGACTACGATTTTCGATTTTTGAGATTCGGTTAGCTTGTCCCTGACCTAAATGGCTATTTGTACCAATTAGCTAGTTCCTTGTTATTAAATCACTCCTAACGGGTTTGGTGGATAGTTCCAATTTTTATTAAGTCATGGGGGAAAAAGCGATTCACTTACAACAGGTCACTAAGCATTTGCAGACAAATACCATTTATTATTCAGCTACATCTATTTTATTTCCATACCAATTATATCACCTTTCTGCAGACAAAGCAACACACTTGGAAAGCATGTTTCAAGAAAGGAAGTCCTGGATTAACCAGATTCCCATGAAATGCCCCTCTCCAGAGGCTCCAGCATGGAGATGAGAGCTAGTTTTAGCATTTCTTTTTAAAAATAATTTGCATTTGAATAACCAGTAACCTCGTGCCAATTAAAATTAGAAAAAGTAGATATTCCTGATGAGAAGCTCATTAGGTATAGTAGATCCTGAAAGTCCCCCAGGTGAGTCAAGCCACCCCCAGACCCCACCTTGGGGTCCAGGTGTGGACCCACCAGGTCAGCAGCAGCTCCAGCTCCCAGCCTGGTCCTGAGGGAGCGTCCTCCCCGTGGGCCCTGCTGAAACTCAGATGCGGAGGGAGTCGGACCACAGAGCGATGCCCACTGCTAGTGGCCTCTCAGTGTCCTCTGCCCAGCCACCAGTCAGCCCGCTTGTCTGCACTTCCGTCTTTGCCGCCCCAGATGGGCCATGGTTAGGGGAAATGGCCCTCCCCCCCGCCCACCCTGGGGGCTGTTCTTCTGAGGCCTTCTGAGGCCTCAAAGACTAAGAAATGAACCAGACAGATTCGGAGAAGAGGCAATGATTTATCCCATGGGCTTGGAGAGGCTGCAGGACCTTAGATCCTGGAGTAACGGGAGGGGAGGCTGTAAAAGTGAGGTCCCCAGGAAAGGGGCAAGTTCCAGAATCCCGGTTCCGCCCTAAGTGGGTGGAGCTGAGCAGGGATAAAAAAAATTCTGCAAAGAAAAAATAAAAACACCAAAAAAAAGAGAAAAAAAAGGAAGCAGGATGGAGAGCAGCAAGGAGATGTGGAGGAGGCACGTGGAGCAGAGGAACAGGTGAAGAAACTGCGCTTGCTTCTTGGTCTTAAACTGGTTAGAACAGATGTGGGTGAGAGACCCGTGGGGAGGTTAACCATGGCAGCTTTCATTTTAATTTTAATTTTGCACTTTTCCTCCCAGATTTGTCTGACTCTTTCTGACCCTTTTCTATGGGTCTCTACTAAAAAGTCCTTTACACATGTGGCAGGCTTTTGGGCCTTGCTTTGGGCCAATCCTATTTAGCTAAACTTTTACCCTCAAAAAAAGGGTCACTTTGAATGCTTAACTTAGTAACTATGTTCTTTATCCTTTCTGTATTATACCCTAATTGTATTAAAGTTCCTTTCCATTAAAGGTCTTATATGTTTGCCTTGATGCAGCGGATGGCAGACTCATTTAGAGAGGGCAGGTTTAAAAGCTCTGGGGTGCTCCTCTCCCTGCCCTGTAACAAGGGCAGGGCTGGATTGCTGCTCCTTCCCATGGCAACGTCGCCGGAGGGGTCCCCCACATCTATGGAAACAAGATGTGAGGCAACATTGACTCAATGCACATATTTTAGGAAAGAAAATCAACAAATTTTGCTTTTGTTCCATCTTCCCAAGATTTTCAAAGAAATATTTTGGTAGTAAAGGAGAACTCTAAATATACTGTTTGAAAATGAATTTATGTAATTTTATGTATTAACCAAAAATTGATTTGAAAACAATGAGAAAATATTTATTAAATGTGTATTACATGCCAAAAAAAAAAAAGACTGAGCAGATGTTTAGGGAATTGGTGGGGTGGGGGGGCGAGCATAACTCTGAGACTAGCAATGACAGTCTGAGAGGAACATGCTATTGTTCTGGAAAGGGCCCACCCAGTAAACCACCTTTTTGGGGAAGGGCAGCGTCTCCAGCCATGAGGTCTCCTCTTCCCTGAGGGGGCCTCCAGCATCTCAACACTTGGCTCAACACACTACCTTTTGAGGGGGGCGTCTGGGGAGAAGGTGCTGAGAACTGGGGGTTCCTGATTGTGGCACGTTTTTTTTTCCCACTTGCAAAATGCAAGTGATGGAGGCTGATGTCTCTGCTATGGAAAGTTCTGGAGAAACGGCCTCTTTTCTCTTCATCTTCATCTGCCCTCAGGTGTCACAGAAGTACCTTCCCTGGTCCATGGGAGAAGAACTTGTCCTGTGTTTCCTTGGCTAAAGATAAAGATAATTAAGAGATGATTTGCTCAGATGGGTGTAAATAGGAGTGAAAAGCTTCAGAAGTGGTCCAGGCATAATTTTTACATTTTTAAATCCCATCTATCTTTCCCCAAATATTGAAAGGCCTGCCTATCGCTGGCCAGGAAACTAGAGTCAGCCTGATCTCAACCCAGCATTTCTTGGTTTCAAAGCTGATTCTTTCTTCGGGCACCATGATGCCCAGTGTCCACCTGGACAGAGGTGGAGGTTCTTACTGGGCGTGGACCTAGCGGTTGGTGTCACCGACCCGTAGGCAGAGGCTTGGCGACTTCAACATCTTACTTTCTGCAGCAGCCACATGGGCCTGCCCAAGCAGAGATGTCTGAGCATTTCTCAACACTAAACGCCGGGCCAACTTGCCATGTTATTTTAAAAACAGACACTGCAGAAGTGCCCTTCTTCTTTCCCTCTTTGCATGTAAACAGCACTACACACACTTTGACGGGCTGTTTATTGGCTTCTGCTGTCTGTCTCGGTGCCGCTGGATGTGCCGGCAGTGTGCTCAGTGCTCAGAGACCCCCGGCGTGCGCAGGCCTGGCAGGAACCACTTGTCATTCTTGAGGATCTGCACTTGGTGTTTCTGGGCTTCCCTAAAGCCCCGTGGGCTGGTGGGGGCATCTTCTCAGCTACTTTAAGCTGATGTAGTTCAAGGTTGAAACTCCGAGGCACGTTCTGAGAACTACTGTGAAAAGAGTTGAAGCGTGAGTGGGCCCTGGTGAGGGTCACGGGTGACCTGAAGGAGGGCAGGTGTCCAGCAGGAAGCCGCTTATGGCAACTCCAGGTACTGTCCACTGGGGAACAGGGCTGAGCTTCAATGTATTTTCATTCAAGGCAGACATGTCTGCCTCAAAGCACCTCTACTTCAGAAAGTCTCTAAGCCACTGCATTCACTCTTGGCAAAATTCAGTCCAATCCAGCAGTGTTGGTAGAGCTTGAACTCTAATGTGAGTGTGTCAAATTCCATACAAGCAGAGCTGTGTACATTATCTTCTGTTATAGAACTCTAGTTTTTATTATTTTCTGATTATAAAAATAATTTTATATGTATGATTCACATATAATATGCATTATGACACATTATCATACTATATTATTTTACTGTGCTATAATAGATGATGTGTTATTACAATCTAGTATAGTATATATTATTTACATGCTATAACTGTATAACATATAAACAATATAGAATTAGGAAATATATATTTATTTTTAATCAGAACCAACAACTAGCTTTTTCCCTAGTACATATTCGTGGAAGCACAATAATTTTGAAGAAATTTGAAAATCTTGGCTTCCCTGTCTTCAGCACCAGAACTGCTGAGTGAGAGACTGAAGAGATCCCGGATCCAGGCACAGCCCCTCCGCACTGCTTCCTCCGGCATGTGGTAGAGATGCCGGTAACACTGGAAACATTCATATATTTCCTTTTCTAGGAAAAATGTGCTATTTCCTGTTGAGTATTTTTCCTCATTAAATGGTAAATACAGTTTTCTCTCTGCTTATTTCCCTCTTGGAAGGCCAGGCTTCTGTTTCTTGCTTATTTGTGGGCTTCCCACCTTCCTGCTCGCTCTCTTGAGAGTGGGAACAAGTTATTTTCACTTTCTCCACCTGCGCCATAGCTGGTGACATTGGAGAGGTTTTCTGCATCATAGCTCATGCACTGGATGCTGCCAGTGTGCTAAGAAGGCTCGGGTATAACCGTGGCAATAATTCTTCATCATGCGCTTAGCTGAGATGTGGCTAGGCGTGCCCGCGTGAACACTCAGAGAACTCAGACTGTGTTTAATAAGGTAATGGGTAAGGGAATTTTAGCATTCCTGTGAAAAGGAATCATGTAAGGCCTTGTGAATTCCTGCTCATTGCCGAAATGTTCTCCCTTGAAAGAGGAAGGGAGTAAGGAGGCGAGGAACGCGAGGGCATGGCAGGGGGGTCCGGCCACACGCTGGCTGCAGAGTGGCCAGAGAAGGCAGCACTGGATGTCCTGCCAAGCGCCCCCAGACACTTGGGCTATTTGCTCAGGGTGGAGAAGGAGTGATGCGTGGAGTGTTCCTTCTTGGATTGGCAAAGAAATGGGCCGCGGTGTGCATGGGCTGAGAAGAGCAGGGAAGCTTGGAGCATACGTGTGGAAACACAGCCACTTCATGCTGGTGTGGTGGGCCCCATAAGACGCGTCCTCACAAGGCGAGCCCTGTAAGATGAGGTCTTACCTGGTCAGCAGCGAGGGCTTCCGTGTGGCTGGGGCTGGTGCCCGCCGCTCCTTCAGGCACCGTGTTCTTGCTGGTTTCTGAGCTGCAGCATCAGCACAAGGCTTAGGTGTCGCGACAGGTTGTAGACTTGGGTGGTGAAAAGGTCTGGGTCTGGCTGGTATTCAAGGCTCCCCATCAAGGTCATGGACGGGTCCTTTAAAATCTTGAAACTTGAGGTTTTTCATCATGAAAGGGGAAAATATAATCCTGATCTCTGACTCATTCCTGCAATTTAAAGAGCATATAAGCTGTGTGGGGTGTGATGGGTTCACACGGCTATTCCTTGTACCTCTCTGTAGGGTCAGAGAAAAGTCTCAGGCTTTTCCTTCCTCCTGCCATTGGTATAATGATGGACACCTGCGGTGCTGCCACAGTGGGCATGCGCAAGTGGGTGCACCTGGGTTTGGACATGGGCCTATAAGGGCGGTGTCATGAGGACGCCAGCAGCAGCAAGAGCAGTAGAATGAAAGTGGCAGCAGAACAAGAGAGAGAAGCAGAAGCAGCAAAGCAGCCGAGAGAGTAAGATGTGCCGGGGGCAGGGAGGCCTGCCAGCTTCCTGGCCCCCCAGCACCCCTTCCTGCCGTGTACCTGATGCTACCTCTGGGCTCCAAGACTCTTCCTTTGTCCTGTCTGCTAGAATCATCCAGAACTTGCTCTGTGCCCCTTGCTGGCACTATCCTCTCCCTCCCACCCAGCGCACCCATCAGGCGAGTCCAGTCAAGGAGCTGCATCAGCGTCCAACTCTCCCTCCTCTTAGTGCCCCGCTTTGCTGACAAAGTGTTGGAGGGACGTGCAGCGGCTCCAGCATTCAATTTCAAGGGCTCAGAAAATGTTAACTTATGCCTAAGGAATGACTCAAGAGAAAACATGAAGCTGAAAGGCAGTGACGGGCAGGGAGTGGCGTGAACTGGTGTGCCCGAGGCCGGTCTGCAGGAGAGCTCACACGGACGTGCATCTCAGTGAGTGCCCAGTTGTCTTCACCAGTAGCTGTGTTTTAACGCATATTTCATCCCTAGGGACAGAGCACACAAAGTCAAGGCTGGAAACGAGATAAAGAAACCAGAAAACATCGTGTGTGACGTACTCGTGGGCCTGAGAGTGCACCAAGGCAAGACTTTCAGGTGACTGCAGTGGCTCCGTCTCTTGAATTTTACCTTTTGGAGCTGCAAAGAAAATCAGCAGAACAAAGTTAAAAATGAGCCATCGGTGTTTAATTGCTTTTACTGCTCTGGTGATGTCAGCAAAAGCTCTTTTATGCACAGGCAAACGTGCAGCTGTGGGAGGGCCACTTGGCATGATCAGGTGAGGGAGGGAACGTCTTGATGACTTAAATTTGTATTTTTCTGAAAACACTTGATATATAAGATCTAAAAATACCCATCGTTATTAATTCTTTAAATTGTGACTCCGAACTTCTGGGAAGTCTAAAAGCACCCCAGGGCGTCCGGCATTTGCGATCCATCAGTAACGAGTCAGGCACAGTAAGGGCCTCTTCGGAGTGGCAGTGAATTCGATCCTCCCTGATCTCCGAGGACTAATTATCATCACTGTCTTTTTCAACTATACCAGGCCTGTACTGGCCCCTTATAGTTCTTTAAAAGTTTGAAACAAGAAGAAGAATATTGATGATTCTGAGATGATAAAGGTCTTATTATTTCTAAAGCTCTGATTATTAATTAGCATCGAAAGGGTGAACATATCATCTCTTCTGGGGAGTGTGATGTATATGTAATTGGACGCTTTTTTGTGGAGATAAACTGATTTTTGCACAAGTTCGGGTGCAAGGCTGTAGGTAGGGTCAGAGAAAAGTGATCAGGCTTTTCTGCCCTCCCGCCATTGGTGTGATGATGGACAGCTGTGGTTTTGCAGGCGTGCCTAAGTGGGCATGCACAGGTGGATACACCTGGGCTTAGACACGGGCATATAAGGGCGGCATCATGAGGACGCCAGCAGAACATAGTAGAACATAGCAGAACGAGCACAGAGCAGCAGAGTACAGGGAGAACAAGAAAAGCAGAAGTGGCAGAAGCGAAGCAGCAGCAAAGCAAGAGACCTGCCAGCCTCCTAGCCCCCCGGCCACTCTGCCTGCCATGTACCTGGTCACCTCTGATATAATGGCACAATAAAAGACGAAAAAAGTCACCGAGGGCTCCAGGACTCCTTCCTTGACCCATCTGCCTAAATCATCCAGAACTTGATCTGTGCCCTTCCTGGCACCCCACTCCCTCCCCCCTCTCCCCTCCTCCCTCCTTCCTAGATTTATTTACTTTTATGCATACAAGCACTGGGGTACAGACCAGAGGTATAGGGGTTGAGAGAATTAACCAGAGCCAGAGTGGAGAACAGAACAGGCAGAGGGACTGAAATACACTGCTGAGGGCAGCAGCGGGAGAGGCAGGAGAGGTCTGCTGAGCCATGTGGGTCACCTCCCCTGGTGGCAGGGATTGAAATCTTGCTGCAGTGGCTGCGGATGCTTTGTAGTGGGTTGCTTAACCCATTGTGCCACCAGGGAGGTCCTGCAACTGGATTTCTTACCAGTAATGTTCTTGCTGGCAAGGATTTTTGTCTTTTCCTGGAAGTGAGGATTAGAGTGAATTGAACATAAGCCATTGACATGTGTGGCACTTTCTTTCCTGCTTCCTCAGTTGGATTCTGAACATTCCTGAGCAGAGTTGGGGCTCCTTCATATTTGTGTCACCCGGGTCTGGTAGTGGTACCCACATGCAGTCACCCAGTAGGTACTTTTTCAGTGTGTGAGACTCAGGCTGACCAGGAACCTTCTGTGTCTCCTGGCAAACCAAGAGAGGCCAGCTCCTGTCTGGGTCCAATGGAGCGAGCCCCTAGTTCCCCCACGGCCCCCAGGCTGTGTCAGACCTGCTTCAGGCTCCCTCCCCTCAATTTACACATCTGCATGTATGTGTGCACACATGTATACATGCAGAAGCACCCGTGCACACCTGCACATACCTGTGCCCATGCAGATGCCCCCATGCACAAACGTATGTGTGTTCATTTCTATGTGATAGAAAAGAAACTTGCGTTGGAGGCTGATGCTGTATATTTTAACCTACTGCTGGCTTAATTAGCCACTTAGTTCTCAGAGTGATTTTCCAAGAGTGACTTAATGTCTGGGAGGCTTTTTCATCTGGAAAAAAGGATGCTGACAAATCCTACACTCCAGACTGTTGTGTGAAATGCACACTTGACCCTAGGGGGTGAGTGGGTAAAGGAAGGAGGTTGTACCTTCCCAGCTGGGCCCACNNNGCCCCCCCCCCCCCCCCCCCCCCCGCCAAGCTGATGTCAGGACACTTAAAGGGGATGCCCTTAGGGGACCCTCTGCCCCGGCATCCTCCTTCCCACCCCTGCGTCATGAGCCCTGGGCCCAGCACTGCCGCTGACTGAGGCCAGACGCAGGGAGATGGCTTGGCACTTGCACGTACCCTGGGCGCCCAGCTCTTACATGAGATGTGACCCCACGTGCCAGCCCGAGGGTGGCCACACAAAAGCCTGGTCTTGCAGCGCCTCAGCTCCCACTCCCCTGCACACCTGTGGTCCCCACTCGCCTGCTTGCCTGTGGCCCCTGATCACAGTGGCCTCTGGGACCCAGTTGCATTCTTGGCTTGAGGGACCTCCGGAGGCACATTTACCTGAATCCATCCTTTGAGCACGGTTTTGGGGTTCGCCAATGCGCTGACAGGCATCCAGACCCTCTGCTTTCTATTGTTAAATGACACTCCATGGACAGGTGCCCACACCGTGTGGTCACCCCTGGCTGGTGGCTGTTTGGGCTCCTGTGGGTCAAGCTGAGTGTCTGGGTCCAGGTCATGCAGATCTGAGTCGTCATTCCCCTCTAGATGACCAGAGGTAGGTGCTGAGTCACCAGTGAGCTAAGGTCTGACTTTTCAATGGTGCTGACAGATCACCTCAAAGTGGCTGTACCATTTTATAATCCCACCAGCAAAGCAGGAAGGTTCTGACGGTCCACATCCCTGCCATTTTGCCATTGCTTTCCCTCTTCCTCCCTTTCCTGCTCCTCCTTCCTCCCTCCTCTCCTCCTCTCCTCCTCTCCTCCCTCCCCTTCCTCCTCTTCATCCTTCCCTTCCTTCTGCTCCCTCCCCTCCCTTTTCTCCTCTTTCTTCCCCTCCCCTTCCTCCTCCCTCCTCCTCTTCTTTTCCTTTTTCCCCTCATTCTTCTTCCCTTCTTCCGCCCCTCATCTTCCTTCCTCCTCCTTCGCCTCCCCCTCTTCCTCCTCCTCCTTTTCCCTTTCCCTCTCCCCCTCCTCCTTAGTGATGATGATCCTTGTGATTGTGAGTGTGAGTCTGACTTGCATCTCTCTGAGGACTAATGAAGCTGAGTGTCTTCACAGGCACATCAGCCACATATGAATCATGCTCAGTGAAACGCCTTTACAGATGTCTTACGCATTTTGAAATTGGCCTCTTATTCATACTGAGTTCTAGGTGTTCTGTCTATATTCCCGATACAAGGTATTTAGTTCTTTATCATACCTATGACTAGAAAATAGCTTCTATGGTCTGTGGCTTGACTTTTCATTTCCTTAATGCTGTTGTTGCTTTTCTGTGCACTGTACTGGTGCGTAATAACTCGGCATTACCCAAAATTCTTCCTTGGTCTGCTTCCAGGGTCTTCATAGCTCAAACTCTGTTATGCAGGTTGAGGAGCACATCCAGGGTAACTTCTGAGGAGCGAGAGAAGGATCTGAACTTGTCCTTTGCACGAGGACATTGAGTCATCCGCCATCATTTATGGCGAAGCCTGTCCTGGCAGGTGAGTCGAGTGGTGCCTTTTGCTGACAGGCTGTGGGTCATGGTCTGCAAGTGCCCCGATCGGACTGGCTGCCCACAGTGGCCCCATGGCAGCACCCCATTTTCTGGTTATGCTGCATTTCAGTCAGTTTTGAAATCAGTTGCTCTAATTCCTCCAACTTCTTGACAAATTGTTTTCCTACTCTGTGTTTTTCATTCACGATGAATTTTGGCATCAGTCTAGATTTCTACTAAACCACCTGCTGAGATCTGTTGGGAATTGTGCAAAGTCTGTAGGTGAATTTGGGGACCATTGTTCTTTTAACAGCATTGGCTCTTTTTCCCTACAGTGCATTTTTATCGATGTTGTGTTTCTTCCTGATAGCACCTAGTCCATAGATACTGACCACTCACTCTTTAATTTCTCTTAATAGTGCTTGTGAAGTTTAGTGAGCAAGTTTTGTAATTTTACAAAGTGAGTTTATATCTAAGTATATGATCATTTCTACATTACTAGGAATAAAATTATTTTCTTAATTTTAACTCAGATTATGGGTTATTAATATGTAGACATTTAATTGATTTTGTAAAGTAATATTGTTGCTGATGACCTTGCTGAACTCATTAGATCTAGAATTTTTTTAAGAATCACCTAATTTTTTTTTTTTTATCTAAAGGATCGTGACACCTTTAAATAAAAACAATTACTCCTGTTTCTCTTCAGTCTGGGTGTTGAGCTTCTCCCTGGCTCCGTCCCTTCCTTTTTTCCTTTTTTCTGTATTAATTTTTCCTTTTATTACTAGTTATAATACTTTTTAAAATTGCAGTGGTGTTGCTTTATAACGCTGTATATGATTTAGGGGTCCAGGCCCATACGTCTTCAGATGTGTGTCTCCACAGCCACATCCCCACACCACCCCCTGACCTCATCCCCTACCTCAGTCCACAAAGCCCCCCACACCTTGCTCTCCACCTCTCTTGGCCCCTTTGTGTTGATTCTGCAGTCAGATTTCAAGGGTTTGTTTTGTTTTGATTTTGTTTCTCTGATTTGTTCCTTATATTCCACATCGTCTCTGACTGTGGTGGCCCCATCACCGCTGGCCACTCTGAGTGCTGGCTCCATGCTGTCCTCAAGCAAGCAGGCCCTCCCTGCAAGGAAGCTGACAGTTCCCCACCTCTGCCCCGTGTGGACGGTCCTTCCCTGCCTGCAGGGTTGGTAGATGCCTCCAGGACTTCTGATTCCTGCTTTTCTTCCAGAAAATCCAGGTGTTTGCTTAGTTCTGTTTGCCTTGGACACTTCCAGCTCTTTCTTTATCCTCCTAAAATAAGACCGGTACCCAATGCCCATGAGCTGACCTGGCATTACACGTGGCAGGTGTGAATGGTGAGTTCTGTGCTAGGCCGAGTCAAAACCATTTTATTTTTTATGAAACGTCTAAGATTATAAGTTTAACATTTGCATAATTGGGGTCAGAATTGCTTTGGCTTGAGTAGTGGGGGGCTATGATAACTAATAGAGATATACAGAATAAAGGCAGATGAAACTGTGACCTCATGCTGGGACTGAGCCTGAGTCCCTTGGCTGTTATGCAGGTATAAGCCACAGCCAACCTGGTGTGGAGAGGATGTGGCGTTCTACCAACTTTACCTTTACTATGTAATTATAAACAAATTTGTTGGCATGCAAATTATAACTTGTCCCAAAAACTTCCCTTACTAATAAAAGCATGCAGCCGCCTGGGAAGGGCTGAATAATTAACACGGTGCTGGCATGTTTCTTAGATAAGTGATGTGCCACCAAGTTAGATCTCAGGGGTAGGGAAAATGAACTTCTTACGAACACATTTCAATTCTGAACTCTTTTTTCCTTTAAAGTCTGTCTTGTGGACCTTGATGTGAAGATGAGGCTTGGGGCCCGAGGAGCAGCTGGTGCCTGCCGGGCACATGTTGCATCCCTGCACTCGGTATGTGTTGGCCATGGGAGTTGGCGCTTGGCTGCCAGCAGTCGGGGGCCGCCGTTCTCCCGTCTTGTGTCCTTGGACCAGTCACGCTGGCGGGTGTGAGGGACTTGGGCCCAGGGTGGGGCCACCCCGGAGCAAATGCTGCCTTTGTCCAAGAGCTCTGCGGTCCGAGTTGGGTGCTTCACCTTCCAGAAGATGGGTGCATCCAGCTCAGGCTCAGATCTGCAGAGGTGCTAGGTAGGACTGAGGTCGTGGGGTGAGTGCAGCAGGGAGGACCTGAAGCAGAGTGTGGCCTTTGACCTCTGGGAGTGGAGGGGCTGAGCAGAGCGGCGGGGAGGAGAGCGGATAGGCTTTCTGATCTGTGACTGAATTGTTCTTTTTGATTTTATTCCTAGTTGGAGGGGGCTGTTTAAATGAATTGGGCCCTTAGCCAAGGCACTAAATCATCATTGAAAGTAAAATTTGAAAACTACCAAATATATTAATTATATTAGGAACCCCATGGTCCTTTTTTTTTTTCTTATTAATGCTAAGAGTGGGGCCATAAATTGTTCTGAATTCAAAGGGTTCCTTCCTGATTAATGTGCCAGGAATTTTTTGTGGCTGATCTGTTCACCTGTAGAGTTAATTGAAGCGAGAACAAGTCGGAAGGATAAGTCACTGCATTTTTTATTGTGTCATTTCAATAAGCCAGTGATGCGGAAGAGAGGGACTTGGTGCTGAATTTACCAACCGTCAATTACATGGAAACCCAAGAGCTTCAGCGTCTAGAATAGAATCTTGCTCTCCCCCTTAAAGAATTTGTTCTCAAGGAACCCCCCAGGCTCAGATTACTGAGCAGCAGACTGGGTGGGGGAAGGGATGGAGACACAGTGAGGACCTTGTCCCCCTCAGTGGCCCCTCCCACCTCCTCAACTGCCTCCCTGGAAGACCTGTTCCTCCTCAAATCCTGCTCTCAGAAGGAATCGCTCATCTGGAGAAGAGAGTGCTCCTGCAGGGCCTTCCAAGGGCAGACCAGAGGGCATGTTCACTGGCATTTCCTTCTCCAGTGTCTGAGAAAGAAGCATGTCAAGGCTGCAGATGTCAAGAGCCAGGTTTCTGGAAATAATAGAAAATGAACTAAATGGTGCAGATTATAGAATCGGTTCTTTAAAAGCTTATGAAATGCCAAAAACAAAATCAACATTCTAGAATGTAAGGATTTAACATTATTGAGGAAGTAAAGTCAGGGAAATAAAGGTAGATTTAGTTGGCATTTTTTAAACTCTGATTTTATAGGAGTCTTGCTTAGGACTGTTGGAAACAGCCTTCTAGGGTGTAAATACACTACCGTCCCCCGCATCCTGATGCACATCGGGATGGTCTTCTCCAGGCGAGCCCCTGGCTCTCTGCTGTCAGGTCTTCTGCCCTGGCCGCCCCGCCCGTCCATGCCCAGTCACACGCCCAGAGCAGACCTGGCACAGCTGACGTGTGGCCGCCCAGGGTCACTTCCTAAACCGCGTCTTGGAGGAATCAAGTCACACTAATTAACAGCACATTGCAATTCAGTACCGGGAATTTTCAAAATAATTCAGAAAACACCCTTTTCGGTGACATGCCCTATGTGTTTTTACAGAGACAAATTAACAAAAGCCGTCGCACATAGACCTGAAATCTACTCAGGGTGGATTACATCTGCGTGTGAACTGCCACTCACCTTTTGGGGGTCTTTTGCTGGGTGGAGCCATGCTGGGCACTGTGGGGGGCCTGCTTGGGGGGGAAGCAAGATGGGGACAGCTCATGTGGGCACGGACCCCCATGATTGCAGGAGGGGAGCTGGGGACTCGGGGGTGGCAGGGCTCCAGTCGCCTCAGAGGCACCTTGGACATGTGACAAGGGTGGCCTGTGAATGAAGAGCAGTGGAAGCTGAGGCCTTGGGCAGGCGGGGCCAGATGTCCAGGCCAGCGCACAGAGCTGGCGTCCGGAAGGACACTCCACCTGCAGAAAGAGGAAAGGAGGCGGGTCCGAAGCGAGGTAGGATGACGATGCGTGGAGAGTGACAGATGGTGGGTAAGAGGCGGATGCCACTTGGGAAGTAGACGCGAGCCTTGGCGCCGGGAGCTTCACCAGACCTCGCGGGGCTCCTTGAGTGCAGAGAAACCAAGGGTCGGTGCTTTGTAGCCAACCCTGAAAGTTCATCTCTGCGCTGAGGCATGGGGGGTTGGGGGGCATAATGGACCATGGGGAGGATCGTAGGGAAAACAGTGGGGACTTCATTGGTGGGGAAGCTACAGTGACCCCACCTGAGGGGAGAAATCCTACATTGTGAAGAAACAAACAAGAATGTAAAATAATGGTGCATCATTAATAATAAAATAATATGTAAGTGCATCAGCCAGGAGGCGCTAACTGGTGAGTGCTGCTCCTGGCACTTATTCCCTCCAGCTCACACCACCGTCTCTTACATTTGAAATCCGTTGGCTCTTTGCTGTGATTTCGAGAGACTATGTCACAACCGCACCACGTGGATGGGGTGGAAAGCGTGGTCAAGTGCCCGAGGGAGATGTGTGTCCATGAGGCTCCTGGGGTGTCCCCGTGGGCTCCTTCCACAGTGCTCGGGGCCGGGGCTGAGGCTGCGGGGCTGAGCAGAGGGGGAGACTCTCCGACCTGCAGTTTCCTCCCCAGACAGTGCAGTCATAGCATGAGCACCAGCCACACACCTGTACAGGTAAGGGGCTGTTTGACAGGTAAGGCGAGTCCAACATGACAGGTGCTCCAGCCAGCCCCTAACACCCTATGTTTACAAGAACCAGGGAGAATGCTTGTCTTTGTCTCCCCAGGAGCCCCTCGCACATGGCAGGTAATCCCGAGGGATGGCTGGGCCATCCTCTCACCAGAGGGCCGCACGGTCGCCGTGGAGGACACGTCCAGCAGAGGCCCGCGGATGTGTTTTAAGTCAGGCAATTGGGACGTGGAAGGGATTAAGGAATGATTGTATAAATAGCTCACAGAAAGACAAAACATATTAACTTAAAGCTTCAAAACCCAACTTCTACCGATCCTCTATTTTAAGGGTTATATTTAATTTCTGTATTGGCCGCCAGCGGGGGCCTGGCACTGCATGCCTCAGCGGGAGAGTCCTGGAGTGAGGCTCCTTCAGCAAAAGCGAATGTACTAAAACTCTTCTTGATGTTAATTGGCACCTAACACCCCATCCCACGTGTTGGTGCCTGGACAGCAGGGTTCTGGGGATGTGAAATCCTTATTTCTGCAGAGATTAGAATATACATGACGTCGTGGGGCACATTTTTACTGTCACAAATGTAAGTTTTAGGAAGGAGACTTAGTGGTACGGTGGGGATGTTTGTCTTGGAGGTGGAGGTTCAGGGGCCTTGGGAAGCCTCCCCACATGTGGGTGGGCTCGGGCAGTCCAGCGGTGTGGGGCGGCCTTGGGAGCCCCAGGCTTTGCCTCTGCCTGCCGCAATCTACAGCAGAATTTGCAAGAATCATGACGCAGGTGACTCCATCAATGCAGTCTCTGTGAAATGTCCAGATCACACGGGGACCTTCAAAAATACCCAAATCCATGCCCTCCCTGGTGGTGCAAGGGGTTATGAAACATCTGCAGCCACTGCAGCACAGAATCCTATCCCCGGCCAGGGAGCGGACCCACATGGCGCAGCAGACCTCTCCTGTCTCGTCCACTGCTCCCCTCAGCAGTGTGTTTCAGTACATCTTCCTGTCCTGCTCCCCACTCTGTCTTTGGTGAGACTCTTCTTACCCCCCACAACTCTGGCCTATACCCCAGTTCTTGTATGCATAAATGAATAAATCTTTAGAAAAAAATAAAAGTAACTACATTTATGGGTTTTTAAACTACATTTTTATAAAGTCATTTTAAATTTTGCCTCCTATTTAATTTTTTAAGTGCCAGTGTGTGCCCTTTACTGAGATGGGGTCCCTGGTGGGGCTTTCAGCCCCTGGTCTGGCTGGACTGACACGAGCAGGGACTTAATGTGAGTTTTCTAGTCCTTCCATATCGATGGTACCAGCCACACAGAATGAACTGGAAAAAATGGCAGACTCATCTTTAAAGCCATTTCTTGTGCTATTTCAGCCCTGGTCAGATTGGATCCAGGCTCCAATCACTTCCAATATTGCTGTCTGAATTGGATTTCAATTTTCTGGTGTGTGTGAATACACCTGTGCTCATAGAATAGCGTGTTTTTTCTTCTTTCTGAAAACTGTCATAATTTAGTGTCTGAAAGGCTCTTCATGGAAGGTGCGAGGATGCTTACCAGTCGCCTGGACCTGGTGGCCACCTTAATGGAACATTCAGTGCAGAGGACGCATAATGGAGACAATTTAAAAAAATTTTCCATTACCCCGGAGAGATTTTAGACTTAAATGAACTTGGGGATTAAAAAAAAGTAGAAGTAAATAAAAGGACAAATGGCTGAATGTGCCAGCGTGAAACCAGCCATTTACAAGGTCTGGGAGCAGCAGGGGAAGGACCCTCAGATGGACTGGAGGTCCCCACACCCTGAACCCCAAGACCACCTCTTCATCCTTCCATGTCTCCATGCCGGCAGACTGCTTGAATTTGCACAGCAGAGGATTCACTGCGTGGGAGAAGGCTGATGGTGCGGTGAGAAATTCTAGAGGACCACAAGCCGGCCAAGTTTGCCCATTTCCCCAAGATGCTGCTGCTACCTGGTCGGGGGCTTCAGTCTTTCATTCTCCTCTGCTGACTGCTGTGGACTCGGTGCAGCTGGAAGCTCGGCCCTGGCTCCGTGAGGCCAGAGCCGTTGCACAAGCTGAAAGACAGCACGAGTGAAGACGAGGGCAGTGTACTGGACTTTATTGTAGTCGGTGGGGAGCTGTCCGGGAGCTGGGTTCAGGGAGATGCTTTACTGCCCCCACCTCCAAGGTGCAATACTGTGGGGTCAGGACATCCTTCATTTAATGCTAATTAAATGCATCTTAAAATCTGTTCTAGCCATGACTGTTGCTGTTTTTCAAGGTGGGAGTGACAGGTTTAGAGAATGCTGTGTTTTAGACGCAAATTGCGCTGAAGTGACAGCCCGTGGCTGCCTGACTTTGACTGATCTTCCTGACCAGCCCCTGGCCTTGGGGTGCAGGGTGTGACTGCTTTCTCCCCACCATTGCCTTGTCAGCAGACTCTGGCCCCTCTGGGCTCAAGTATCTTCAGTCGCTTGTTCTGTATTTCCCAGAAATGCTGGGCGGCCCCTGGCTGGCTGGCATCCACCCCACTCATCAACGTGTCTCTTCTGGCTTTCTGGTGGCGTAAACAAGGAAGGGAGTGCAGTCACCCCTGACGGGGTCACCACTGGGAACACTGGAACCGGTGGTGAGAGCTGTTCACGGGGCTTGGGCGCCTCCGCGCGAGAGCTTGCGGGCAGCGGGACAGGGCTGGGAGAGTCATGCTCCCGCCCTGGGCGCAGCAACGTCGTCTACGTCAGGATGTAGCTGGTGACAGAGCCCTCTGCGTGTGGCACACTCAGCATGTGACCAGGGCGCCAGCCTGTGACCAGGACACACTCAGAATGTGGCCAGGGCAGTCAGAACGTGACCAGGACACACCGCCCTGGGACCAGGCACGTCGGGTGCAGTGGAGGCGTCTGAGGGCTTGTGGGGCTGACACGCGGCTGTATTCACAGCTCTAGGACCAGGGCATTCCCTGTAATGCAGGTTGAACTCTGTGGGTCATGGGAATACTGGTAAAATTAGACAACAGAGAAAATAACTTTTATTCTCTAATATAATTTATATTTCCTTTTATGAGCTAGTCTAAAAAGAACTCACAAGATGATAATAAAATGATATCAGACAAAATAATTAATTCTGAAGTAAGTACCAAAGCAGTTGAATTGACTGCACTGTCTCTAGAGAAAACGAATGAATTGAATGCTAGGAGCTATTTGTAAGCAATACAGTGTGTGTGTGTGTGTGTGTGTGTGCCTTGTGTTGGCAGAGAGAGGCAGAGCAAGAGATCCTCTGATGAAAGGAAAGGAGGGGCTGGTAGAGTAAGGGAAAGTGGGGACACGGTGAACTCATTGCCTGGGGGCTTGGGTGGGGGAAACAATGGGATTTTCAGGCATCTGCTTTGAGGTTTCTGGAAAATGCAACCTGACCCTGTTTGCACAACTTGTGTCTGCCCCTGTGGGAGTCGCCTCTTGGACAGCAGCTGGCACAGTGAGTTGGGCACCAGCTAAATGGGGGCCACGGGGATACTGTGTTCCGAGGTGCTGACACCGCCTGGGCTCTCCTAGGCCCTGAGCGGTGTGGAGGGAGATGCCTTCGTGCTCAGGAGAGCTGGGGAGTGCGGCGCCTGCGGAACCAGGAGCCGAGGAGCGGAAGCTTGTCCAGAGGCCCAGGGTTCCAGGGAGAGCCAGAGGACTGGCCTGCAGTCACACTGAGGTTGCACAGCAGAACCTGGGCCAGGGGAACTCCTGCTACCTCCCCATACCTCAAGGTGGGATGCCCCACACCTCCCCTTCCTGAACCTCTGCTTCTGCTCCTCAGTAGCCTGCTCAGGCCTCCGTGAAGAGACAGCAAAAGGCCAAAACAGCTCACTGACACCCCAGTGCTCCTGGCGAGGATGTGTCCACACCAACACAGCTTTTGGGAGGGGCTGTCCTCTCTCTCCAGGTGAGCCTATGGGATAGAATTACTGCCCCTGGCCCAGGTGCTGCTTAACTATCTAAGAGATCACCCCTTGTGCTGTTTGGGGTGCTGCCTATTAAACATGTGGCAAACCCCAAACTGTCAGGCCAGGCCGCCGGTCGCCCACTCCTCTGTGCACAGTGCCCGCTGCAAAGCAGGCTCATTTCCTGACCCTACCCCATCTCCTGTCCAGGCTGCTGTTCCCAGAAGGTGTCCAAGACCAGGTGCCCCTGGCGGGCTGGGCTGGGGCAGCCTCTGCAAGCAGGAGTATGTGGGTGCAGATGCACTGGCTGCTCCTGCTCTGGCTCTCAGGGTGACGCCCTATCTCCTCAGACTCATATTCCCACCACTGTGTCACCAGCCACTTGTCCACAGAGCCCCTTCCTGGTGGCCCCCACAGCTGTCTGACTGCACTGACTCACCAACCCTTGGTCATTGGCTCTGGGGGTGTGTGTTGGGCTTCTCCCAGGGGCATCACCTTCATCAGCCAAGCCACCCAAGCACTCCCAGGAGCCCCCACTCCACTCCTGCTGCCCGCAGATGCAGGGCACCTCTCTGCCTCCCCGTCGGCAGGCAACTCAGCAGGGCCCTCCTGCGTACACTGCCCCAGCCAGTGGGAGTCACTGCCTGTTCTCTCCCAGGTGGGGGGCGCCCAGGGGGGCCTGACTGTCTCCCTCTCCTGTGCTGTCCCAGGCAGGTTGGCACAGAGGGGAATGGATGGTGCCGTTACCCCCAGGACAGGGGAGTGATGGTTCCCCCTTTTGAGTGTGAGCTGGACGGCTCTTCTGAGGAGAGGCTGTGCACAGTGTGGGGAGGCCAGCAGGCCCTGGCGTGTAACAGGTCACAGGTGGAGTGGGCATCTTTCTTGCTCTCGCCTTAGGGACTGGCTTTCTAGCTGGTCACAGTGCAGTCACCACACGCACTCCCCTTCTCCACATTGTTCTGCCTTTGACCTCACGGCCCAGTTAGATTTATACTTATGCATACAAGAACTGGGGTACAGGTCAGAGGTGTGATGTGGTGAGAGGCTTCACCAGAGACAGAGTGGGGAGCAGAACAGGCAGATGGACTGAAACACACTGCTGAGGGGAGCAGCGGGCGAGGCAGGAGAGGTCCGCTACGCCATGTGGGTCCCCTCCCTGGCCGGCGGCAGGGATCCAACTCGTGCTGCAGTGGCTGCGGTTTGCTTCATAGTGCGTTGCTTAACCCACTGCGCCACCAGGGAGGCCCCTCACAGCCAAGTTCTCCCCAGTCTAGCACCTGGATGGAGCAGTGCCTCCTTCCCAGCTGTGGACACAGCACCCCAGCTTCACGAGTTCCCCTTCCCAGCCCACTGTGCCATGTGCTTGTGGTCATTTCATCTGCAGACACTTGTGTTCATTTGGAGGGAGGATCTTTTATTTGCTTTTTGTCCCTTAGAAAAATATGGGCAAAGGCTCTGTTGTTGGCATCTGGTTTTCTTTATCGACGTGGTAGTCAAGCCAGACTTTACTAATGGATTAATTTTTATCACACATTATTAGATATTATAGGAGAGTCTTGGTGCTGAGAATTGGCTGGAATGGTGCCCATGGCTGGCAAGCCTGGAGCCCGCAGGGGGACAGAGCCCAAGGCACGTGAGGGGCTGAGCCACTGCCCCTGGGCTGCAGCTATTTCGAGCTCTCGGCCCTGTGAGGTAAGTGCCTAGTCTCCGGCTGCACCCCTGTGGGCAAAGGAGAAAGGGCAGAGCCCAAGCAGCTCTGAGTGCGTGAGGACTGCCCAGTGAAGCCTTGTCTTCTTGGGCCCTCTGTCTAGGGCTTATGGCTGGGGGGTCCCTTGGTCTGCAGAGCTGGGGGGTGGGAAAGTGGAGATTGCTTACAAGAGTAAATCACCCACAACTTCCTGCAAGCTAACTAACAGACGCACCAAGCTCCAGATGTAGCTTCTAACTGCCTGTGAGGCAGGTGGAGCAGGACATGTGCCAGGGGAGCCCTGAGGTCCCCTCTTGCTGATGCGCCTGGTGGCAGGCGCTGTGGGTGGAGCCCGCAGTAGCGTTGGGTCCTGCAGCTGGGACTGAGGCAGCACCCCAGCAAGCTCCGAGTCTGCAAACCCCGAGTCTGCTGACCTGCGACTCCCCCAGGTGTTCAAGGTCCTTCTGCAGTGCTGGTTGGACAGATGGTCCTTACCCAACAGCGCTGCAGGTGGCTGCCCAAGGCAAGCAGCCTCCCCAGGTACCCCGAGGGGTGAGCCCAGGTCATGTGAGACAGTATTTTCTAAAGTGGTGTGAGTTTTCCTCTTGGAACATGTGGGAAGACTGACTCACTCTTGCAGGAAACAAGTGCCGCGAAGTGTGGCTGATTCAGGTGTTGTCCTAGGTGCTGACTCTTGGGGCCACCGTGCACCTGTGTGTTTCCACAGGGCATGGTCATGCCATGGGGTCATGGCTTTCCTGGGGCCCTGGTGTTGTGCACTCAGGGACAGGTAACTGCGGTGTTTGCGAGGGGACATGCTCAGCGGCATTCACTTCATCCTCACCTGGTATCCTGTGCCGTTAGGGCACCCGATGGAAGCCCCCAGGGGGTTGGTCGCTGGGCCTCACGGGCCTTGCATCCCAAAGTCAGAGGGGCAGGGCTTCTCAGCCACAGGCGGCCCCCAGTTCTGCTCTCCCTTCCTCCACTGATGCCCTGGCTCAGGGGCTGCCTGGTTGGGATTTTACTCACTTTTTAAAACTTCCAAGGGGAATGACATCTTTCTCCAGCCATCTGGGTTCCTGCTTGGTGACAAGTCCCTTTGATGAAATGGATCAAACTCGCAGTTTTTATTTTGTTGAATGACACACACACACACACACACACAAACACACTCTCACACTCTAGACAGAATTAGTCTGCATCTCCTTTGTCAGAAGGCAAAACCAGCATCATCACAGAAAATGGCACTTTCTCCTGCTTTATTGCCACCTGATTATTAGTTTTTCCATAAATGGGGCCGCTGTGGCCCCGCAGATCAAAGGCAGTGGAGCCTTGTCTGCATCCTTATGGCTCCCAGCCCTTTGATCAGACACCCGGCAGCAGAGACAGGCACCTTCTTCGCCTTTTGTCTGAGTCAGGAAATGAGAGGGGTGATAGGTTCTAATCCCAGTCATTCGGCTTGACAGGAGATGAAAGGGACGCATCTCCCTGGTAGGAGCTGCTGCGGGAGGCTGCTGTGGTTACTGGCTCGGATCTGGGCTGCCTACCTGAGGACGGGTGTTTGAAGAAGACGCTGCGGCAGTCTGACAGGCCCTGAGGGGACCCCTCTGACAGGGTGTTTTCAACACAGCTTCACCTAGAGGCTGGAAGCCAAAGAGGATCCCAGCTCCTGGCTTAGTTTCCTCAGCCGGGACTCTGCTGAGAGCTGTGGGTACTGTGAGGTTGTGGGATGAGAGGACACAGAACTGAGGATGTCACACTTGAGACCCTGGTGCCCTTGTCCCCAGGTAGTTCCTGGAGGCTCATTCACGCTGCTGCATCTGGGCAGGAGGTGGGCCAGCGTGCATATGTCACCTCCATTTTGAGCGTCAAAGAAATAAAGAAATAGGTCCTCCCTGGTGGTGCAGGGGTTGAGTCTCAGCACTATCTAGAGCCAGCCACTGTAGCCTGAGTTAGATCCTTGCTGGGGAGCTGACCCACAGGATGCAGCAGGCCTCTCCTGTCTCCCTGCTGCACCTCTCAGCAGTGTATTTCAGTAGATCTGTCTGTTCTGCTCCCCACTCAGTCTCTGGTGAATCCTCTCACACCCCATACCTCTGGCTTGCACCCCAGTTCTTGTATGAATAAATAGATCAAAGGAAAATAAAGCTGAGTTGCATGCAGGGACACCTGCGCGTGTCAGTTAGGCCAGGGCTACTGCTCGGATGCGTGTGTTCTGCTGTCGATGGACTTACTGATCCTCTGCTGGTGCCACGTGTGCTGTTTGCCGCACGCTGACACTCATCACAGATTCACTTAACAGTTTCGGTTTCCTCACTCGTGATCACTCAGTTGTAGTAGTTAGCGTAGTTGCAGGTTGAATTGGAAATCGAAACGCTAGTTTTGGTGTTATAATGACATGTGATGTCTTCTTTTGATTTTTTGGCTTAGAAAGTCTTGCCCTTCTCACAAAAAGTTGAAGGAAGACAGATGAGATATTAAAGTGCACCTCATAGAGCTCGGCAATGAAACTCACAGCTCCCGCTCTGGGTGGGGCGTAGGAAGCGCTGGGGCCTCTGGTTGAGCCCCTTTGAACCCTGGTAGGCCCCCAGGTAACTGGCTGAGCAATGCCACTGGGACAGCCCAGATGCCCTCTGGGTTCAGCACACACAGATGGGCCTGAAGGTGGGGTGAGCTAATCTTTCCAGTTAACTGGTATCTATGAGTTGTCTTCACATATCGTTTCTTCTTCAACCCACATGCTGCTTGTCAGGCCACTCGTGTGTAGCTGGTTTATTGATTCTCACTGTGCATCCTGTACGTGTGTACAGCACAACTAACCATATAGTCCACTGTGGATGAATGTTTGTTTTCCCAGCACTGTCCTACTGTGCAGCCTGCTGCTGTAAACAGGGTGCTTTCAGGGCCCGGAGTGGTGGGCTGGGAGCACTTGTTACACAGAGGCACCGACTAGTAAAATGCCCTCTACCCCGAGTGAACAGAAGGGATGTGAAGTAGCGGCTCACCCCCAGGGAGCAGGCCGGGCTGGTGCTGGACTCTTTGTCGGGACGCTGCTCGGGGAGGCTCGTGGGGAGGAGATGCTAGGGCACACGGACAGTCAGTAGTCACAAGTGGGAGGAATTTGCTGCAGGGCCTGGATGCTGCCATCTCTACGGGCATGAGGCTCTGCGTCGGTCTGAGACAAGGAAACAGCTCGTGGAGCCAGGAAAGGAAGTCCATACCTGTTCTGCAAACCTTTCCTTTTCTCTTAACAGTCAGGTTGCAAAGGACCCATCTGGTTGAACCAAAGCAGACTGAATAGGGGTGTATCTGGAAGGGGGGGTGGAGGGCAAAGAGCCACAGCAGATGCTCGTGCCCTCTTGCCCTTGCTGAGAAAGGCCCTGGGCATGTGCCAGGAGCAGAGCATGACCTGCTTGAGGATTAAGAAAAGCCAAGTGGCTTCTGAAATTCCTTCCCATTTGCTGTATTTCTGAGCGTGAAGTGTTATCTCATTGTGGTTTTTATTTAATTCATTTATTTATTTTATAATATTTGCTTTCTTTTTTTTTTTTTAAAGATTTATTTATTTATGCATGCAAGCACTGGGGTACAGGCCAGAGGTGTGGGGGTGGTGAGAGAATCCACCAGACAGCAGGATGCAGAACAGGCAGATCAACAGAACTACACTGCTGAGGGGAGCAGCGGGCACAGCAGGAGAGGTCTGCTGCGCCATGTGGGTCCCCTTCCTGGCCGGCAGCAGGGATTGAACTCGTGCTGTAGTGCCTGCGGTCTGCCTCATTGTGCGTCGCTCAACCCACTGCGCCACCAGGGCAGGCCCATATTTGCTTTCTTTTCTCAGGTGTAGTCACCACAGAATTTCCACCACCAATTTACCCATGCACCATTACGTAGTCCCTTGTACTCTTCCGGCCTTTGTTTTGATCCCTTTCCTGCTGTCTCTGATTTGTAGTTGTCTATTTATTTTTGTTTTGTTGGTTTTTTTTCTCCTTTGGTTCTGGTTATTGTTGTTATTATTTTTTTCATGATCTCCTATATTCCTCCTATAAGTGAAACCATCTAGTATTTTTCTTTTTCCTTCTGACTTATTTCACTGAGCATAATCCCTTCAAGCTCCACCCATGTTCCTGCGAATGGCTCTAGTTTATCTTTTTGATTGCTGAATAGTATTCCATTGTGTATATGTACCACATCTTCTTGAGCCAGTCATCTACTTTTGGGCATTTGATTTGATTCCAAGTCTTACCTATTATAAATAGTGCTGCAATAAACATAGGGATACAAATATTCTTTTGAATTGATGTTTCTTTGTCCTTTGGGTAGATCTCTAGGAGTGGAATTGCTGGGTCATATGGTAGCTCCATTTTTAGTAGTCTGAGTGAAACAGGAAGTTGCTAAGTTTGCTGCTGGAAGTCTGCTGCTTAGATTCTGTGCTTGATGGAGTGGAGAGGTTGCTGGGTGCACTGCTTGTTCACAAAAGGAGCCTGAGAAACGGCTACCTTGACCCTTTCCAACTACCTGTCCCCCACAATAAAGAATGCTTATGCTGTGATGGATATGCTTATGCTATTATAGATGGGGTAACAAGTTTCCCATACAACCCGTATAAAACCCTGCCATTTCTACTGTGTGGGGCTCAGACTTTGGGGAACAATCCCACAATTGCCCAAAATACACTGAGTCTCCACCTCCCTGAGTGCCATCTGATTTCTCTGGGAAACTGATGTGACATTAGGAATCTCCATAGCTTTCCATAGTGTTTGGGCCAGTTTGCATTCCCACCAGCAGTGCAGGAGAGTTCCTTTTTCTCCACATCCTTGCCAACATTTGTTGTTGCTCGTTCTTCTGATATGTGCCATTCTTACTGGTGTAAGGTGTTATCTCATTGTGGTTTTAACTTGCATTTCCCTAATTATGAGGGATATTGGACATTTTTTTCATATGCCTGATGGTCATTTGCATTTCCTCTTTGGAGAAGTGTCTTTTGAATTCTTCTGCCCATTTTTTTATGGGGTTGTTTACTTTGTTTTAGTTGAGTCATTTTTGTTTTGTTGAGTTCCCTGTGGATCTTTGTGATCAATACCTTATTAGTTGAATGGAGTGCAAAAAATTTCTGTTTCTTTATTTTGGTTAGTGTCTCTCCTATTGTACTGAAGCACTTTAATTTGATGTAGTCCCAGCTGTTTATTTTTTCCTTCACTTTCTTTGCTGTAGGTGATGTGTCTTTAAAGATGTTACTGAGTTATATGTCATATACTGTTTTGCCTATGTTTTCTTCTATCTATTTTATGGATTCAGATCTTATGCCTAATTCTTAATCCATTTTGAGTTAGTTTTTGTGCATGCTGTGAGTTAGTAATCTAGCTTCATTCTTTTGCATGTAGCTGTCCAGTTTTCCCAGCACCATTTATTGAACAAACTGTTTTTGTTCCATTGCATGTTCTTTGCTCCTTTGTCAAAGATTAGTTGTCCATAAATCTGTGGGTTTATTTCAGAGTTTTCTATTAAATTCCATTGGTCTGTGTGCCTGTTTTTTTTCCCCAGTACCATGCAGTTTTAATTATTATGGCTTTGTTTGTATAGTTTGAAGTCTGGGAGTGTGATGCCTCCATTCCCCATCTTGAATAGCTTTGACTATTCAAGTTTTATGTGGCTCCATATGAATTTCACTAATATTTGTTCTATTTCTTTGAAGAATGTCATTGAATATTTTATTTGAATAGCATTGAATCTGTAAATTGCTTTTGGTAAGATGGCCATCTTCATAATATTTATTCTTCCAATCCATGAGCAGGGGATGTCTTTCCATTTCTTTGTGTCTTCTGTTTCTTTTAACAATGTTTTATAATTTGCTGTGTATAGGTCCTTTACCTCTTTTCTGAAGTATTTGATTCTTTTTTTAAAAAAAGATTTATTTATTTATGCATATAAGAGCTGGGAGTACAGGCCAGAGTTGCGGGAGGTAAAAGGATTCACCAGACAGAGTGGGGAGCAGAACAGACAGGTTAACCGAAATATACTGTTGAGGGAAGCAGCGGGCGAGGCAGGAGAGGTTTGCTGCGCCATGTGGGTCCCCTTCCTGGCCTGTGGCAGGGATCGAACTTGTGCTGCAGTGGCTGTGGTTTGCTTCATAGTGCATTGCTTAATCCATTGCATCACCAGGGAAGTCCTTGATTCTTTTCTTGTTTCAGTTGTAAAAGAGATAATTTTCTTGATTTCTTCTTCAGATTGATTGCTTTCATATAGGAAGGCTACTGATTTTTGTCTGTTGATTTTGTATCCTGCTACATTCCTAAACTGGTTGACTATTTTGATTAGTTTTTTGGTGGAGTTTTTGAGGTTCTCTATGTGTATTATCATGTCCTTCCCTTGAGGGATTGCTTGGTTATTTGTATTTTTCCTTCTCCATGTTGTTTGTTTTCTAATTTGTTCTGTGCATTGGAACACTATGCACTGGTACTGGCAGGCCTCTTTTTGGGGTTTTCCTTCTGGGATGTTGGAAACTAGTGGCTGGACCTAGTATAGCTCTGCTACTTGAGTAGCTCTGCTACTCAAAAACTCCACCAGGGCAGTGATGCTGTGGATATGTTGATGGGCACTGTCCCTGGAGATTCCGTCCCTCTGTATTTATTTAATTCTAGAGGGATTTTCATGGGGTCCCCATCCTGCCCTTCCTTAAAACAATGCCTCTGACTCTGCATTTTCCAGCACTTGCCTTTACTTTGGAGGCGGATTCTCGCAGTTCCCCTCAGTTCCAGAATGTGGGCAGGTGGACAGGTGCAGGGTCCAGCTAGCCTACTGATTCCATACTCAGCTCCATCTGTGGTGCCGACCCCCTCTTAGGTCCAGATGGATTTTCATGGGGTCCCTGTGTTGCCTTCCATATATTGTAAGAAGGTGCCAACTCTGTGCTTCCTGGTGCTTGCCATTTACCTCAGAGGTGTACTCCCCTAGCTCTCCACAGTTCCAGAATGTGGGCAGGAGGATGGGTCCAGGGCCCTGCTTGCATGCCACTTCCCTGTTCACCTACATCTGCGGTGACTCTCCCCTCTCAGGTCCAGGTGGGTTTTTGTGAAAACCCTGTCCTGCCTTCCCTCTAATTGTTTTAATTTTTCTGTTCATAAAATAATTTCTTTTTTTCTGACAACTTATGTTTGTGCCTTTTTCCTGATCTGTGTGTGATCCTGCCCTGTCTGGTGTTTTATGTATTATGGAAATGAACCATTTTTGTCATGTGTGTTTCAAATGTCTTTTACTATGTTTTTGAGATGATTTTTGATTAATAAAATGGGTGAACAGAAGGTGAGGTGGCCACTTTTGTGTTTCTTGAGGGCTGCCATCATAGGTTTAGTTTCTTTCTTTTTTTGAGGATATGAAAATATTCTCTCATTTTCCTTCACCTCCTTTCCTTCTTTCCTTTAGAAGTCTGACTCTGCATCCATGTAGGGCTCGTGTTGTGGAGGCGGATGGCCAGGAATCAGACCTATCTTGCTTGTGCTCATAGGGGTCCCTGCTGTGCCTTTCCTAGAGGGCTCTTCCGTGGGGCACTAGCACCCCCTTTTCCGCAGGCCTCCTTTCTACACAGATGCAGTTTTGTTTCTTTAAGACTGTTTATTCTGCTTCTTTCTGTTTGGGTTCTGTTTCTGTCTCGTCTGGCTGCCCACTCTTCTCAATAGTGCTGCCCACCGAGGAGGCTGATGACCCTCTGGGAAGCTTTCCCACAAGGTTGAGGCTTTTCTTGCCCTTACACTTGAGGGGGGGGGTTCCCTGAGGGTTCATGCAAGGCTGCTGTCAGCTCCAGGCTTCTCTCATCTCCAGCTGCTGGCCTCTGGTTGTGCCTTGGCTTCCGACGATGCCTTGGGGCCTGGAAGAAGGGAGACTTTCTCCTTTATGGTTGGCACTCAATTTCTTTTTAGGGCTGGCTGCTGATAGTTTTGCAGAATCAGAGTCATTTCTCCCTTGCCACAGCTGGCAAGCTGAGAATAAACCCCTCCTTGTCCCTGCTTTGGTGTCCCTTTCAGCTCAGGAGGTTTTCCTGGCCTGGTCCCCCTTAAACCCTGTGTTTCCTGTGGACTGGCAAGATAGGTTAATTCCTGGCTCTTCCCTGGGCCTCCTCCAGGTCAGCAGCTCCAGCCACTTGTGCCACTTGAGCCTTTGGCCGATGCTTCGGTTATGGCGTCTGTTTCTCTGCACATTTAATCTGCCAGATACGAGAGTCAGCTCCTTAATACCTAAGCCTCTGTAGCTGTGCTTGGGCTGTGAAATAAAAGGATATGCAGATGCATTTTTTCCCCCAAATGGTAACCAAAATTAAACTACTTGAATGATTTTCTACTTATATAGAACTTGATGCTTAGTTTTATTAAGTTCTTGTTTATTGTGCTTCTAGGTTACTGATGGTGTTGGTCTCCATATATTCAGCATATGCAGTGTCAGGCTTACCGCTTTTTCAGTTCTGTGGTATTTTTACCAACCATATATGACATATGTCCTAAGTTTTTTTTCAACTGTTTATATTCTTTAGCGTTTACAATTATTTTCTCTTATTTCTACTTACATAAAAAGCATTAGGATTGACAATCAAATTCGAGGACATATTAATAAATCTCCAGTCATGAAAACTAACAAAAGAGCAGTAAATTTAGTTTCCTCCCACTCATGGAGCATTCTGCTTCGTCTGCTCAGCCTATTTCTAGGTTTGACTTGCATGTCTTGCTTTGGCCTGTGCCGGGCGTCCATTCTGTGTGGTCCCTGGGGCTGCTAGATGGTGTGTTGGGAGAAGCACATCTGCCTCTGCTCCCCGAGGCTGTCCTTATAGTGCCTTGATGTCACTGGGCGTCTTGTCCTTCCAGGACCCCCGTTTTACTCCTGCTGCTCCCCTTGCCCCTCTTCTGCCTGGCTTTGGGCATCAAGCTGTGGCTCTGGGGCCGGGCGCTCAGGGCTCATGGCCTGGCCAGAGTGCCGGAGGATTGGGGGCTGCCACAGGAGAGGAAGGCTGGGGCTCCTGGAGAGAGAGCAGGACGGCCGGGGCACTTTGGGAAAAACTACCCAGGAGTCTTGGGTTCGGGGACCCTCAGGGCTGGGAGGCCTGGCTGAGGTTGGCCCTGTGCTCCTGTGGACCCTGCTGAGAAGGCCAAGCCGCTCAGGAGTCAGTAGATTTATCTGTGGATTTAAAACTCAGGAATGGAAGGATCTTATTTGCATTTTAAAGAGTCATTTTATCCACAGTATCAAGAATAAATTAGAAAGACAGTATCAAGAATAAATTAGAAAGAGTAGAGCAGAGAAATGATTTTCACAGTTGTTACCATATTTCAGACATGACATTTAATGAATTTCATATTTCAATTGAGTAAAATGACACAAAACTTCCTCTGACGAGCGTCAGCTCCCTGCGATTGTTGTCACACCCACAGCTGCAGCCACCGGCCTCTCCATGAGCTCTCACCACGACCCAGTGTCACAGCAGTGCCCGCAGCTGTTGCCTGGCACCCCGGAGCCCTGGCCGGGTCATTGGCCCTCATGGTGCAGACATGGGTCCCACCCCGGAGCCCTGGCCTTTCCCACAGAGAGAGCTGCCCTCCCTGCCCCAGGGCCTCACCCCACACCGTTGACGAGGCGCGCTCTGTCTGCTGCTGGGAAGGCCCCTCTGATTCAAATCTGCTGTCCACACTGCTGTCCACTTCTGGGCTCTGCTCTTCCCTGCACCTTCCCTCACGAGGGAGACACTAGTGACAAATGCGTGCACAGCACCAAGAGGTGTGACCACAACAGTAGTTGGGGGGCCTTGGGTGCTTCCCCCTCTGATGTCCCACAAACCTAGTCACTGCCATTTCTGCCCAGCATTACCGTGTAAGCGACACCTTCCCACCTCTCCAAATCCTCCACCTGACCCAGCCCATTGGCCACTCCAACACCACATCCTTCTCAGATGCTCAGAGCCCACGGATGACAGGCTTGTGGACAAATCGGAGGGCGTGGCTATCTGCCGCTTGCACCCTCTGGGCCCTCCCGGCAGTCCTGCCCCTCACTGGGCCTTGTCCCCGCCCCTCTGATGGCCAGGAACTGGGATGTGGTCCTGAGACGCGGGATCGGTAGGAAGATGACATGCGTGTTTAAAATGATATGGGTGGGGCCTCCCTGGCGGCGCAGTGGGTTAAGCAATGCACTATGAAGCAAACCACAACCACTGCAGCACGAGTTCGATCCCTGCTGCCGGCCAGGGAGGAGACCCACATGGTGCCGCAGATCTCTCCTGTCTCGCCTGTTGCTCCCCTGAGCAGCGTATTTCAGTACATCTTCTTGTTCTGCTCCCCACTCTGTCTCCGGTGACTCCTCTCATCCCCTACAACTCTGGCCTATGCCCCAGTTCTTGTATGCATAAATAAGTAAATCTTTAAACAAAATAAAACGATGTGGATGGACGCCCGCAGTGGGGTTGCCTTCTCTCCCTCCAGAGGTAGTGAGGACTGTTTGCCTCTGAGCAGCCCTGGGTGGACAGACCTGCCGCTCACTAGAGGCCTTGCCGATCGTGCTTTGTGGACAGCTTTGACCTCTCAGGTTGATGGATTCCGCACACCCACAGACTACTGCACTTTATTTTTTGTTGTAGATTGACCATCCATGCCTGGTGTCCATTTTCTACTAGCACGTGTTGTTTGCTTTTCAAAGCTGCTTATTAAACATATTCCCTCCAAACACGTATTGCAAATATTTCCTTGATGGCCTTGTTTATGTTGTTTAAATATATTATTTTTATTTTGGTTTGTTTTTGAAATTTACCAATCACTGCGTCTTCCTTTGCGATGTTCTAGTTGTTTTACGGGTGGCCTGTCTTCCTCTTCTCCATCTGCCTCTGCCTCTTAGCAGCACCTCACCAGACAGCTTGATTTTGTATTAAAGAAGGTGGAAGAAGTTTGCAAAACAATGAGATTATGAAGAGTATTTTTGTAGATGTAGCTTCACAGTGGAATCATGCATCACTCTTGAGAGTCACCAAATTTGATTGTACAAAAGAAACTGTGCAAGTTGTTATGTCAGAAAAGGTGCTCAGAGAGAGTTGCTGGGCATAGTTTTAACATTGCATTTCAAAGTAGAGATGAAGATTTTGTAACAATATAGCACTAACTCGGGGTTTCTCCATGTGGTCCATGCATGTGAACTCTGCAGTAGCAGAGTTTAGCCTTCTGAGAGCTTGTCAATAATAGTATACAGTTGTTGTGTCTCTTAAGAAAACACCACAATGAAGTAATGAGGTCCATGGAACTCTAAGAGGTCACAACTTTCAAGCAAAATCACAGAGCCAAGAAAATCAAGGGAAAAAGCTCTAACTCCAGTAAGTCATTGTTTATTTACAAAACATTATCCTAAATGCTTTGCATTAAAGTTTTCTTTGAACAATTGCTCTCTGGAATACGCCAAAACCCACATCTGTTTCTTCCAGGTGCTGGCACAGTCTGAACATTCCTGGAGCCCAAGGGTGCAGACTGTCTGGCGATAAGCCTGGACTCCGGGCTCTGAAGGGCATGGGTGCAGAGCCAGGTGAGGTCACCCCACCAATTCACAAAGCAAAAACAGGGTGTCTTCTCCTGCCCCAATGAGCATTCCATGAACCCATGCAAAGGCAAGTGCATCTCAAAAAGTTCGACTCTGTTTTCTTGAGATAACGAGAGAGGCAGCCCTGGCTTGAACTCAGACTGTTGGTAAAACTCTTCAGACCAGCGTCTGAGGCTGAGCATCTTGTACACGTGCCATGCACAAGCTGAAGATGGCTTCTGTCTCCTGTGAACCACTGGCTGTTTCCTCCCTGGTGAGCATGTGACTTAGATACTAAATACATGGCTTAATTTTGGTTGAAAAGCTATGAATAAATAGATCGATGACTAGAACAATGTGCTCTAATATCCAGCGTATTGATCCTGGATGGAAAGTTTGTATTAAATGCATGAAAGAGAAGCGTAGGACACACGAAAGGCCTGGTCACTCCAGGGGCTGCCCGTGGGCCTGGGCGGGCACCTGCCAAAGGCCATCTTTCCCACTGTCGCTGGTTTTCATTGAGGCTGAGTGGGGTCATAAAAACCTAACATTTGGTCTTCGCATTTGTGAGGTGATCTCTGTGTGCTCAACCCACTGGAGCGTTCAGTTATGGCCTCACCAGGAACGGAACCTGGACTCAACCAGTGCTCTCCCCTAGGTTAGGCCCTGAGCCCCTGGGAAGGATGTGCAGAGGGCAGGATGGGCTCAGGACTGTCTTCCCATCATAGCAGCAAATCTTGCCCTTCCTACAAAATGCAAGTTCTCTTGAGACATTTTGATCATTTCTTCATAATAAGTCATACTTTTTGTATAAGTTGAGGGTCTTTGGGGACAGAGCTGACTTTTGACAAGAACATTGCTGTCACTGGTGACCTCTGCGAGTGTCTCCTGTTTTTCCAAATTCTGGCTGGAGGTGTTAGCAGACCTGCCTTCCTCAGATTTTTTGGGAACCAGGTACAAGAACACACTTTATGTGGAGGTAGCTTCTGCCTCAGGGCAGCCTGGTCTGAGATCTGACATGCAGGAACTGGACTGGGAATGCTGTAGCACAGGAAATGCGATGTGCTGAAACTCACCCACAGCCTTTAAACCACACGCCCCGCCCCTGCTACAAATTCCCAGTTAGCCCACCAGGGCTACAAACTCCTGAGTTCTCACAAAAGACCCTCAGCTTCTAGAATGCCAGAGAGGGAATTGCGCATTGTATGTCCACGGAATGGCAGATAAAGATTCCAGAAAATAGGAGACATCCAGTAATGTCTGTGCTCATTTACTGTTAATTCTACCACTGCTGCAGACACATGCTGCAGAAAGACAATACAGTCCATGTCCCAGAGAAAACTCTGTGACTCAGACCCTCCCAAGGGCCTGGGTGTCAGTGGAGAGGTGGAATAAGTGGAAAGAATGGGAACTTCAGAAGAGAGTTGGACTTGCATAATGGACTCAAGTGGCACACTGGGAATGGAAAAGCAAACCCGGAGAGTGTGCTGGGCCGCTCTCCCCACAGCCAGGCCAGCCCATGGCCATCTGCCTGGTTGCCCCTGTTAGCCTCCCTTTGAAGAATCCCAGAGAGCTCAGCTGCTGAGATGAAAACTCATCTGTAAACTCAATTTTCACGTCATGGGATGTGATCACTGGCTTAACTTTTCATTGGATGGAGAAGGAGACTCCAGGCAGGCCATTTTGGAATCCTTGCTATTAAAATTGAGAATATTTTAGCTTCTGTCAAAAAACCAAAAAACATAAAAGGAACAATGACTGGAAGAAGAGTCCCACTAAATCGCTCTGTTCCAACTTAGCCCTGGATCGGCTGGAGCTTCCCTGTGGACAGACTGACCCAATGGACTCCCTCCTGCAACGCTGAGGCATCAGCTTCTCTGGCAGCCCATCACCAGCCAGTTCAGAGAGAAAGGCCGCCCCACTGAGGTCCAGGGAAGCATCGAACCTCATGGACCCCCTCCAATGACACGGCCGTCACATGGACCCAAATTCCTACTGAGATTACAAGATGACCTGGCTTTACCCTAAGACACACCTGCCCCCAGGACCGGCACAGTAGGGACAACCTGGGTTGGGGGCTGCTGTGACCTTGGCCCCCACCACGTGAGAGAGTAACTTCCTGCTCCTTTGTTGCTGGAGTCCTGGATGCACTGACAGGCTGGTGCCCTGCCACCCGGACTGGTGCCCAGGCCAGGGCCACACAGCTCGTCGGGGCTGTGGCTGCTGGTCAGTGACGAGACATGACGGCACACCAGTGCATGACGTGACGAAGGCGCAGGGATGAGGGCAGCCTCTGGAGACCTGTAGCAAATCGAATGGCTTTGATTTTAACACATTTGCAAAATGAGTGATAAAAATAAGGAACATGCCCAGGTTTTTGAATCTAAAGAGGAAATAATTCTGAAGCCAAGACCAGAACCCCGTCCCTGTGCTTGTAGGTTGGTTTGAAAAGTGACTTCACTTTTCACATCTGTAGGCTCCTCCAGGCTTGTCTGAACAATATTGGAAAGAACCGCTCATCAGTTTTACTTTTTGAAACTTGTTTTTGCTGAAAATGTTAAGTCCTATTGATCATAACAGCAGTGAAAAGAATCATACGGAGTCTCCTAGATATGAGCTTTGATTTCTTTGCACTGGGTCTAAAGGGAACGGGGGAGAGTGACTACACAGCAGGAGTGAGGGGAGGCCTGGGTTTAAATACTACTAACGTCTGACCAGGGGCAGAACTCGCCCTCCAAGCCCGGTCAAGGCCAACTTCCTGCTATTGGAAAGTGCATCTTCAGTTTCCAGGTCTCACAATCCACGACTCATCATTTAAACTGTGCTTTCCATGGTCTCTAAGCTTTGCCCACAGCGAGTGTGCTGGGCTTACAGTCATATTCTTAGGACCCTGGTGAGCAGGCAGGCACAGACAGTGGTGAACACCCCACTTCCCGGGCTCCGGGTCCCCCATGCTGTGGGTCACCTCCACACAGATAGGGGGCTGCAAGTTTCCTTTGACTGGGTGTCTTTGTCATCAGCTCTTAAAAACAAAGGCCCTGGAATCTCTGTCCTTGAGTTTGCTGCCACTTGAAATATTGTCTGTTGCTTTTTTTATGGAGTGGCAATGGGCTGGATATAATGTCTTGAGGTCCGTTTTTATTTTAATTATTGTCAGGGGTGCTCTCGTGTCTTCTTAGAAGGTCAGCAGGGGACAGGCCGTCTCCCCGACCCCACCTGCAAAGTGACTTGCTGCGCTCCCTGATTCTGTGAATGGTCCTTCCTCTAGCCTCGGCGCTCCAGTGACTTACTAATGTGGGACGTGCTGGAGCTGACTGCCCTGCGTGTCCATTTTCTTTTCTGGGAAACGTTTTGCTTGTTACTTCTACTACTTCATGTAAAGGAAATATAATTGTATTATATGCTTAAATGATGTATTTTTCTCTTGCATTTGTTGAGTTCTCAACCCCAGGGACGTGGCATCTAGGGTATCAGTTCCAGAGCGGCTGCCTTTGCTAACCCCCGACTCGCCACGGTCTGTGTCCTTCTCACATCCATGTCAGTGACCCCAACTCCAGTCTCCTTCACAGGCCCCAGATTTCCAAGATGGTTGTCTGCCCAGTCGCTGCTGCTTTGGTCCTTATCTTGTTGCCTTTGTCCTTTCATTGCTCTTTTGCCTGTTGTGTTGATCGTTTCATTGTCTGCCTGACAGCAGCTTTTTGCTAAACTCACTCTGTGAATCAATGATCTTATTAAATTTTTCTGTAGGGAGAATTCTTAAGAGTTTTCTCCACTTAGGTCATTTTTGACTTTCTTCCCAAGTCCAGCCTGGTGGACTAAGATTCTCTCTCTCTCTCTCCCTCTCTCCTTTCCTCCCTCCATGTCTCCCCACCCCCACCCCTTTCTCTTCCCTTCCTACGTGAACCTGGAGTAATTGTGCTTCCCTCTGGTAGGTAGATCCCCATTCCTCATTGGCCTGAGTGATGCAGGCCGTGCTGATCCTCCCTGTGCCCTCTCCCACCCCGAGGAGGCAGCTGTTCCTGTAACGATCTGGTGTTACCATCACACAGCCCTTGGCTGCAGCATGTGGGGTGGGTGGCTTCATGTGCCACATTGTCTGGGCCTCGGTGCACAGACAGCTGGTGAGACATAATTCTGGATGTTTCTGTGAGAATGTTGTATATGGGAGTAATATTTAAATTGGTCAATTTAAAGTGAAGCAGATTGCTCCCCAGAATGTGTGCAGTTGGGGTGCACTCTGCTCATATGTTCAAAGACCTGAGCAGTTCATGAGGCTAATCCCCCAGGGCACAAGGGTCTGCTCACAGCAGCCCCCAGACTCCCCACGGCACCAGCTCTCCTGGGCTCAGCCTGCCCACCACGTGCATGTGCAGGGCTGCAGACTCTGCGGTCAGGAGTGCCAGCTCTCCCTCTCTCTCTCATACACGTGCATGCACACACATGCACACACATGCACCCTCAGGCACACACGTGCACATACAATGTATACACACATGCACACTCCTGCACATATGTGCATACATATACAAAGTTGGTTCTACTTCTCTGGAAAATCCTAACTAATACAGCATGCCTTAATTTATTTCGAAAAACATGTCCACAGCAAGAACACCGGATTTCTTAGAGCAATGTCTTTGGGGTGTAGGGGGTAAGTAGAAGAGCGTAAGGCACAGCAAGGTCTGGGGACTGGAAGAGGAAGAACTGGTCATGTTGAAGAGGTGTCCGGACCACAGCAGGTCCCTGTGCTCCCCAGTGGCAGGTGGAACCCCACACAGCCAGCTCCTAGCTCTGGCTTAACCCCTGAAGTCACTAGTGGAAGCAGCTATTTCTGGTCACTACTGTTATTACTAGTTCTGCTTGAACTATTAATATTGAAAATCAGCTTCAAGAAGGACTCCTGGTGCCAGCCCTGTGTGATCCCTCCTTGTGTCCACAGCCGCCCTGCCCTGCTGCTGCCCTGCACACCTTGGGCCATGAACCCCCTCTTAGCCACAGAGCCACCACTGGTGGGGGGGTTTCCATCCCACCTGGCTGGTAGGTGCAGCCAGTCAGCTGCTATGGTGTCCTTCAGGTGGTTGTTTGCAGTTGTTCGAGAGCCCAGAGAACCTTGATGCTTTGATTCCATAGCATACTCTTTGGTCACAAAACCTGTACACAAAGCACTCAGGCCCCAGAGGAGGATGCTCCTGCTTCTTCCAGGGGAGCATGCTGAACCTTGCCCTGCCCATGCCATCTCCACCTGCCCGCAGCTCCCCCACCTCTCCTTCCATCCTCATCGTGGAGGGGCCATTTCTATGATGGCCTGGGAAGAAAGTCATTTTCTAGCCTACATGAAATCGACAGATTTTCCTCATCTTCCCCTAACTTTCTCAAATTCCAAATTTGAGAATCATTGGAAAGACAGACTATTTTAAAAGAGAGTGTTCTCTTGCACAAAGTAAAATGGTAGAAAAGCTCGCGCTCTTAATGTGTGTGTGTCTCTGCAAAAACGAGGGTCGCGTGAGAGGAACTCAACTAACAAAATATTGCCTCCCCAGATACAGAAAGGTAAAGAAAGGCATTTGTAGGGTGTCTGAATGCCTGTGTGAGGTTACATTTCCACCCTAGAGGGGAATTAGCAGGAGAGGATCACACGCAGGCTTCGACCCTGAGTAATTCCTGCTCAGATCAGTCGTCTGGGAAGTTATGGTCAATAAATCAACATGTTGCTTTGATCACTTAGAAGTATGGCTAACATCAAAGGAAATGCAAGGGCACCTTAAGTATTTTGCCCTCAGACAGATAAGGATCTGAATGGCAGACTTGTCGTGATTTCATCACGTGGGTAAAACAGCCCACCTCTCTGCCCCTCGAAGTCAGCATTCTGGAGGGACTGAGGGAATAAGGGTGACACCCAGTGGTGAGGCTGGCACAGGCCGGGCTCAGCGGACCCCCTGTGCTAAGGGAAAAGTCTCCGCTGGCCCAGTCAAGGATTCGACCTCTGTGCCTGTAGGACAGCCTCGGTGGAGTCTCCATAAATGCGAATCTGGGTTTACTTACATGGGCAGGCTCGCGGGCCACTGGCACTGAGGCCTCTTCCTCCTGAAGTCCCCAAGGCTGTCCGAAGCCCCTCTCTGCTGCAGGGGCAGCTGGCCTGGGGGAGGGGGAGTTCGGTTCTAAGCCGTCCTAACCCAGAGTTGCTGACGCTGCAGGAGGCTGGATGGCCGTGACCTCCTCCCTTTAAGGAAGGCCCTCCAGTGGCGCCAGGCAGGCCCCTTGTCAAAGAACACGAGGGTCCTGGTCACCAGGGGCGGAAGCTTGTGTCCCCCGTGGTGGGCATAGGTCCTGGGGCTGCAGGACTGTGTCTGCTGGATGGTGGCTATGTGCGGGCGGCAGGTGCGCAGGGCGGCAGGTGTGTGAGGGTGGCTTGCTCTTGCGTCTGCTCACCTGGGTAGGAAGGGGGTGATGGGGGTGGGGGCACAGACAATTTCACAAATATTCAAGTCCAGGCACCCCTTTCTCTTGAACTTTTGTGTCTTGCCTTCCACATGTGGGTGCTAGTTCCAGCATCACGGGGTTTGTTAGGACAATCTTACCACGATGTTGCGGGGTGGGGCCAAGAGAGCAAGTATGGGTGCACGGTCCTCTGGGGACCTTCCACTGAAGTCTGCTGAGGAGCCACCAAAGGGTGCTTCTGAGCCCCTGGGCTGAGCGCTGGCCCCTCTGTGATGCGCTACGGAGATAGCGTCTCTGCGGGCGGGGTACCCCATGGTCCAGTCGGAGGCAGCAGAACCTGTGTGGCGGGGCCCTCGGTACCTTTGCCCACCTCTACTCCTAGACTTGCTGGTTTGGGCCTTTCCCCTGGGGACCGCCATCTCCGTGCACAGCACAGTGCTTCCTGGAGACCTTCGGCCACGCCCTCTCCAAATGCCTTGATGCCTTGGTTCCCGGGTAAGGCTGTGTAGTGGCAGGATAGGGTGGCACTGGAGCAGGGTTCGGGATGGTTCTGGGCAGATGGGTCAAGGAAGGGGAGTCTTGGAGCCCTCGGTGGCTTTTCATACTTTATTTAGTAGAGGTGGCCAGGTACATGGCAGGCAGGGGGGCCGGGAGGCTGGCAGGCCTCCCAGCCCCCGGCGCATCTCACCCTCTCGGCTGCTTCTTCTCTCTCTGCTGCTAATGCTCCTTCGTCCTTGCAGTTCTGTCTGTTAGTGCTCGCAGTTCTGGCGTCCTCATGACACCGCCCATTTATGCCCGTGTCCAACACAGGTGCGCCCACTTGCGCATGCCCACCCTGGAATGCTCGCGGCACCGCAGGTGTCCATCATAAGTGGTAGGAGGGTGGAAATACCTGATCAACCTTTACCCTACAGGCTGACTTTCTATTTTAATCCCTGCTGTGTTCTCTTTCCTGGACATATGATGGGGACCCCCTCTTGGTCTTTAAGTACCTTTCTGTTACTTTTCTTTGATTTGATTAGAATGAGACGCTGGTGGGGCTGGTGAAGCACAGCGCAGTGGCAAGGAAGAATCGAAGCTTGTTGGTGTGGATTTGCCAAGGGGCTGCTGGCCATGGGCGGGCGCTGGGCAGCCTGGGCAGAGGGAGACACAGAGCAGGGACATGGCCAGGGGCCTGAGAGCACCTCAAGTGCAAGACAACATGACCCTGAGCCCTTGAGCGCCATCTTCAAAGATGCCCATTTAATCACCATGCTTAGAGTGAAAAGAAAAACAATGTGACATGTGCCTGTCCCCATGTGGTGCCAGGAAGGGGCACGGAGCAAGTTCTCGATGATTCTGAGCAGATCGGTAAAGGAAGGAGTCCTGGAGCCCTCGTTGGCTTTTTATGCTTTTATTATCAGAGGCGGCCAGGTACATGGCAGGCAGAGGGGCTGGGGGACAGGGTGCTGGCAGGCCTCCTAGCCCCTGACGCATCTTCACTCTTTGGGCTCTCTAGACTCTCTCTCTCTCTCTGCTTGTCTTCTGCTCTGCTGCTGGCGTCCTCATGACGCTGCCCTTATATGCCCGTGTCTCAGCCCAGGTGCGCCCATTTATGCATACCCACTAAGGCACGCGTGCAGGACCTCAGGTGTCCCTCATTATACCGGTGGCAGGAGGGCAGAAAAGCCTGATACTTTTCCATTTACGCCACAAAACTAGTGAAACTCCCGTGATGCCAGCCGTCTGCCTCCAGGGCCCTGACACTGGGAAGGAGGTCTGGCAACTTCTGGATGGGTATTTTGGGGAAACGGGCAGGGAATGGGGTGAGTTAATCGTAAAAGTGATGGGGAACAGCCAAGTGACTATTTAGGATCAATGTAAAGAATGTGGCTGGTTTTCTTCTTTAACTTGTTTGGGGACAATAAAGAAACATCTCTTTTGCTGGTTTCTCAAATTATATATTAGGAACTCAGTTCCTTCCTAGACATGTGTAACTATGCTGCAGGATTGTTCTGGTATGCTCCTCTGCAGAAATAGAACGCTTCACATTTATGGTTCAAAATGCACTTTAAAAGAAATCATCAAGAGAAGTATTTGAAGCACTTGGAGAATCAAAGTAGGGATAGGAAACCTAGAAAAACAACATAGTCATTATGTTAAGATAGCAGCTAACTTTTCCAGTGAGATTAGAAAGCAGATTCTCTTAATTTTATGCAGGCATTTAATTACATTGCTCTCCAAATGCCTATAAAGGAGAAAGGGTTTTGTAAAAAAAATTGTTTTATTACAAAATTCCAACAGGATGTCTATTCTGTCTCCTCTTATTTTTCTGTAAATAGTCCTTGACGTATTAAGCAGCGTGTGGGCTGGGTGAGATTACATAGGACCCAAACTAGGATTTAAACTTCCTAAGGTGACTGTTTGGGAAATGATCACTAACGTGTATTTAGGAATTCGTTTTTGAACAGGAAAACAGATATTTTACTAGTCAGGGTAAAACAAAGTGACACAGTAATTATTATCGTGTAATTACTATTAGTATTACGAAAAATATTTAGCCTACAGCAACGTGAACCCCAGATTCACAGCCCAGCTTCCTTTCAAGAGGATATTCAACACACAGAATTTTATTTGCTGAAGACTCTAGTCGATTTCCTGCTTCATTTACTAGCAAATTTACCTCTCCCTTTTAAATCTAAATATTTCTCTATTATATTTGGAACTCATGATAGCTAACATTTTATTATTTTCTCCTCTGGACCTTGGAGTTTCAAGTGCCCTTTTGCTGATGTGGTGCCAGGAAGGGCACAGAGCAAGTTCTCGATGATTCTGAGCAGGCGGGTAAAGGAAGGAGTCCTGGAGACCTCAGTGGCTTTTTTAGGCTTTTATTATCAGAGGCAACCAGGTACACGGCAGGCAGTGGGTGTCGGGGGGGGGGGGGGGGGGGGGGGGGNGCAACCAGGTACACGGCAGGCAGTGGGTGTCGGGGGGGGGGGGGGTGTGATGGTGGTGCTGGGGCTGGCAGAACTCCTAGCCCCCAGGGCATCTTCACTCTCTGGGCTCTCTGGCCTCTCATCTCTGCTTCTGCTGCTGCTGCTTCTTTCTCTTCTGCTGCTCTGCTGGCATCCTCATGACATTGCCCTTATACGCCCGTGTCTAAACCCAGGTGCACCCACTTGCGCATGCCCACTTAGGCACGCATGCAGGACTGCAGGTGTCCATCATCACACCAATGGCGGGAGGGCGGAAAAGCCTGAGACTTTTCCATTTACCCTACAGCTGGCCTCTTCTGCAAGTGTCCTTCCCTTCAGGAAACCTTATCTGGGGTTCTGTCTGTTCCTTGCTTCCCGGGCCCCAGTGCCCAGGTGACCAGCCCCCTTCTGGAGTCACGTCAGCTGTGTGGCATTTGTAGGTTCTGAAACCTTTGATGTCCCAGGGGAGTCTCTGGGGTGCTCAAAGAAGGTAGTGTTGCAAGGAAGTGGGGATCACATTTTTTGGCTGTTTTAAGTATTCTAAGCCTTTAGGCTCTACTAACAAAAATATAAAGAATCTAAATTTCCCCTAAGGCCAGGCACTGACCTGATCATCTCAAGGAGCCTCTGCTGCATGCCCTCAAGGGAGGCAGCACAAACCCAGCAGCCTACGCTTGGGGCCCGGACAGCCCTGCTTTCCAGGCCCAGGCAGAGCCACCGTCTGCTCAGACCCTGCCTGTCCCTGGGAGTTCCTGTTGTCGGGAAGGAGCCCAGTTCTTTCTCTGAATCTATTTTCAGTAAACAAGGAAGCAGAAAAGTATTCCAACTTTATTTAAATGAAAAGTGGCGGTTTCCTGGCAGTTAATGTAACTTTGAAAGGGATCTTTGCCCAATCAGCTCAGAGAGCTTGGTGTTAACAGGTGAATTTCTGTTCCTGATTATGCTGCATATTAGCTGGTGTCAGCACACAGGTATGCGGTGAGACCGTCACCTTAATTAATAAGACCTGCTCTTAGTGCTCTGCTGTTTTCTTCATGAGCTATTTGTGGTACAACCTCACAGAAGACACGATATATAAAAATAAACCAAAAGAACTAAAGACACAAGGATATCCAGAGCGCCAGATCTCTCTCTCGCTCACACACACCTACATACAACCACACACACACCTTCTAATTTTGAGATGCAGCTAAAAATACCTGCTCTTTGAAGCCCCTTCCAGGGTGGATTGAAAGGGCCTTTTCCTGCCAAGATCAAGGGTGGGCTTGTTTCTGGGAGGAAGCTGGGCCTGGAGGTTGTCCTGGATTAAGATAGTGCTGGGAATACTCAGCAGGTGATGTCTGCCATGGTTCTGCCAGACTTTGCTTAAAAACAACCTTGTCTGGAGCTGTTTCTAAGTCTTTGACCAAGTGGAACACCTTAGTGTTGTTCAGTGGAAGGAAGTTGTAGGGTAAGTGGAAAAGTTCTCAGGCTTTTCCGCCCTCCCGCCATTGGTGTTGATTGATGGACACCTGCGGTCCTGCACATATGCCTGATGGCGGTGTATGGTAAATGTTGATCAGGTATTTCCACCCTCCCACTGTGATGATGGACACCTGTGTGCTGTGAGCACTCCAGGGTGGGCATGCGCAAGTGGGCGCACCTGTGTTGGACACGGGCATAAATGGGCGGCGTCATGAGGACGCCAGAACTGTGAGAACTGTGAGGGCCAACAGACAGAACTGCAAGGACCGACCAAGAGAGCCGACAGCATCAGCAGCAGAGAGAGAGAAGCAGCCGAGAGGGTGAGATGCGCCGGGGGCTGGGAGGCCTGCCAACCTCCCAGCCCCCCGGCACCCCTGCCTGCCATGTACCTGGCCACCTCTACTAAATAAAACATGAAAAGCCACCGAGGGCTCCAAGAATCTCCCTTCCTTCACCTGTCTGTCCCGAACCTTGCTCCTGTGCTGCCTTCCTGCTGCTACACAAGGTTTGTACAGTCTGGGCTGAAAGCTGATGAAGACAGCAAGTGTCTCCCTAGGGGTCAAGACTCAGAGACCCCAGTGGCACCGTGTCTGCTCCAGGGCCATTTCCTCTTGTCCAGAACAGGCGTAAAGGCCTGGTGTGGAGATGGCTGTGGGAATTCAGTGGACCCAGTGCCTGGTGTGTGTAGATCCCGGTTCTCACCCTCTGTTGCTGATACCCTGCTTCCTCTTGTCTAGAGTGTAAGGTGGGGATGAATCCATGTGGGAGTATCCTGCAGCAGTAATCTCATCTTTGTGACCAGAACAGTTTCCTGCCTTGGTCACAGCAGGCATCTGGTCAGACAAGGAGGGGAGCAGAGGCTGCAGCAGGGAGTCAGTGGCTGGGTGGCCAGAGCAGATGACCCTGGCTGACTGCTGTGACCTGGTGAAGGGTAAATGGAAAAGGTTATCAGACTTTTCTGCCCTCCCACCATTGCTGTTAACCATGGGCACCTGAAGTCCTGCACGCATGCCTAAGTGGGTATGCGCAAGTGGGCTCACCTGGGCTGAGACATGGGTGTGTAGGGGCGGCGTCACAAGGATGCCAGCAGAGGAGAAGACAGAACAGATAGATGGAGAAAGGCAGAAGCAGCAGCAGCAGGAGTAGCAGAGACACGAGACGCTAGAGAGCCCAGAGAGTGAAGATGTGCTGGGGGCCTAGAGGTCTGCCAGCCTCCTGGTCCCCTGGCCCCACTGCCTGCCATGTACCTGGTCGCCTCTGATATAATCATGTAATAAAAGCCAGAAAAAGCCACCGAGGGCTCCAGGACTCTTCCTTGACCCGTCTGCTCGGAATCACTGAGAAGTTGCCCTGTGTCTTCCTGGAACTATGCCCGGGAAGTGGGCCAGAGGCCTCCAAGGTCACACTGTGAACATCCAGAACTCTGGACTGATCAGGTTGATCAGGCTTGGAGGCATCTCGTTTAGATTATCCCCACTGGGTGAGAACGATAGAGACCTCCCTTTGGCGCCCTGAGACTTGAGACCCTCTGCCTTGGAGAGGTGATGGTGAAGGGCGGAAGGTGGGAGAAGCGCCAGAAGAGGGCCCAGCTCACAGGGAGCATGGGTTCAGCCCCGCTGAGGGTAAGATCCTGCCTGAATCCTCGTCTTCTATTTGGTGAGCACATCCGGACCAGAGAGCCCACTGATCAGCCGTTTCCTGACAAGCTCTGCATATTTTATTTTGACTAAATTAAAAATAAAGTTTTCTACTTTTCTACTCTAGAAAATAAAAATAAAGTAGATCATCTTCCTGCTTTGTCAGTCTGTTCTCGCCGGATTTTCAACAAAGTTGAAGTTGTCAGGAGAGGAGACAGCCTCACGAACAGGCTCCATGGTCCACACTGAGAACAGGCATCTGTTAGGCAGAGATGATGCCAAGGCACTTGACCCCTGTCATGTCAGGATACGGTGACGCCAGGGCATGGTGATGCATGGGCATGGCATGATGCCATCTTCAGGTTCTTTAGAACATGGCCAGTGGGCGCCTTATCCCTACTAACCCGTGTTACCTGCATGTTGACTTGTCTGTAGGGTAAAGTTTGATCAGGTCTTTCCACCCTCCCACCACTGTGATGATGGACACCTGTGCGCATGCCTTCGTGGGCATGCGCAAGTAGATGCACCTGCGCTGATGCACCAGGTGTATAAAGCTAGTGTCTCGGAGACGCCGGTGTGGTGGTGTAGAGTGGTGGGGTGTGAGGGATACCGTGATGGCAGCAAAGAAACTGCTTGAACCAGTGATGAACCTCCTATCCGGTCTGGGATGGTTGCAAGACAGTGTCACAGGGCTAGAAGACACCAAAGTGGATGGATAGTGTGGTTTTTGGAGATTACTCTCCCTCCCCTCCCCAGGCAGTTACTCTTTTCTTCAAACCACAGCCACCCGTTTCAGATGTCTGCCAGCTCTGCTCAGCAGGTTGGCTAGTATGGTGAGGCCTGGACCTTTATCTTCCTGCTATAAAAGTTCCCACCGATGCTAATTTTCATCTTTTATCTTGCCTGAAATTTATTATTCAAGCCCAGCATAATATCTGTGTAGTGCCAGCAAGGCACAAGCAGGTTCTCAATGATTCCAGCAGACGGGTCAAGGAGGAGTCCTGGAGACCTCAGTAGCTCTTTCAGACTTTTAGTAGTACTCTTTACATAAAAGTGACCAGGTACACAGCTGGCAGTGAGGCTAGGGGCCAGGAGGCTGGCAGGCCTCCTAGCCGCCAGTGAATCTTCACTCTCTAGGCTGTATTAATGTGCTTTTGAGGTGAATGTAGCAGAGTCAAAAGTGATTGCTGGTTAGATTTTCAGCCCCGAGATCACAATGGAGCCATGTCTCGCCATCAGATATGCTGACGAGTGCGCCATGGGCTGGGCTCCCATTCTTTACAGTGAGCTTAATTGACGAGAAGCCAGAGCTTGGCGTGTATAATTAAGTTAGCAGGAAAATTAATGCAAGGATTGGCTTAGTGATTTGGCTGGTTTGCTATCTGAATAAACTTGCTTAATCCTTTTGAATTAAGCTTGGTGGCCCCAGATCATGCGGTTCCATCTGTGGTATTGCGTCTCCAGTGTTCTTTTGCAGTCTTTGGAAAAACGATCACTATACAATATACAGTAGCAACCAGCTATTCAGAAAAAAGGTATTTCTTGTTCCTTGGTGAAATATGCTGGACACTTGGTCTGTACTTTTACCTTCTCAGCCGATTTGAATCCCTGTTTCATCAATTACATTATTCTGTAGCTACAGTGCAGTGCTCAGAGAATCCTCGGCTGCCGCGCACACCTGTTGTGAAGAGGCTGATGGCCTTGTCCACTGATGTCCTGGCTCTTCTCCTCCCCTGCTCCCTCCATCTCTCTCCAGCCCTCATCTCCTCTGTGTTTAAATCCCATTCACCTTCCGTCTGGACAACATGGTTTGCTAACTGAATTGTGTAAACTGTTTTTCTCGAGCGCTACTGGATCAGTAGGTAAAATTTTAAAATTTGAAGCACCTTTTAGACAATTTTTTTAATGAAAATTGATTTTATTTTTGCAAACTTTGTTAAATTTATTTATTAACTTTATCTGGGTAATTCTGTTTACAACACTGTGTGTGATTTAGAAATAGAATCTACCTGTTCAGCATACTTAAAAAAAATAAATGTGTTGGGTAAATGTTCTTTGAAAATTAATCATGACTGACTCTTTGAGGTGGATTTTTTTTTAAAAATTAAACTTTTCATTGAATAAAAAACAAACTTTAGGCAAGGGCCATTTAACATGATTTACCCCGTTATTTAAAAAAAAAAAAAGCTTGTCTAAGACCTTCTGCGCCTCTCCCCAGTGCACATTTCTCTGAATGCATATGCTTCTTCTGATTAGTCATTTTTAAAAACTTCTCATTTGACATTACGAAGGATTTTATGTCCATTATATGTGGATTGTTTCTAAAATGACAAAACTGAAATGAATAACAAAATTTTGAAAGCACATTTTTATGAACAAAGACACAATCACTCAGACATAATCTGAAATCTGGGTGTTAGTGAATAGCAATGAGCATGTATCTGGAATCTTTATGGAACCTGTGCTTTAAACAAGAGTCTGGTGTAAGTGGGACCAAAGGGACCGGGTGACAGCTGCCTAGTGGCAGCTACTTAGTGACAGCTACCTGAGTGACAGCTACCTGGTGACAGCTCCTAAGCTGATCTAGGGTCGGCCTTTAAAATAATCTCAAGATAATATTGGGGGAAGCAGCTATTTATGCCTTGAATAGTGTTGTGGGAAGCCCCCGCTGCCTGCTGGGGTGACGAAGGCCACACAGGCACCTGTGCTGGGGGCGGGCTGGGTTTTTGAGGAGCTATGGAGCTATTGACTGCATTTATCTTTCACTTTATTATTGCTCATTTTAATATCTGTCTATGAACGCTGACGTTCCATGGGAGAAAACCACCACTTACTTCATTGTAACTGACTTGGCAAAAGGCTGCGGTCACACTACGTCAGGACGTGGTTGTGGCCACTCCCATTATCTGTCTTCTCTCCGCCTGCCCTCTGACCACATCATAAAAGACAGTTTTAAGGGAAAATCTTCGTATTTTTATGAAAAAATACAGGGGTGAGGGGGAGCTCAAAGCAAACTGAAGGAGAATCGGGAGAGGTGTGTTGAGTAATTGTGGTCTAGTTTTCCATGGCTGTCCTCTGCCCAACCCCAGGCACTCCAGATAGGCTGACACAGCGGTGGTTTCTCAGCTATTTGGAAAGTACTTGTGTTCTGGATTTAGCGTATTTTGGAAAAATCCGTGCATGTCTATGGGTTCATAAGTGTGTGAGTGTGGACTGTCTGGAAGGACAGGACAGTCTGGACGGCCAGGAGAGGCCGTCTTGTGAAGGAGCAGGTGGCTGTGGGACATTTGGGCACCTGTGTCGAGCACATGGTCCCTTTCTCAAAATGGACCAACAAAGGCCATGCTTTGTGGGAGAGGACACAGAACTTTACTTTTAAACCGTCTTATTTTTTCATGTATGTGACTTTGGTGCACAACCCTGGCTATGAGGTCCACTCTTCGCCCACCACCAAGGCACCTACAGCTGCAGGTTCACCTGGGCGTGTAAACCAGGTGATTTCGTGCCTTGTTTTATTGTCCCAAGGCTTTGGGGATGGGACTGGGAGCCATTCCTGTGACAAAGGAAAAGACGTCACTCCTGAATGTGAGGACGAGGCCAGGAGCACCCGGGTGTTGGCCTTCCGATGGGTGGACATGCTGTGGATTTGGTCAGGACCCATCTGCCAGGAGCCACGACTCACCCTCAACATGTTGAAAATGGGGCTGATTTTGACCTTCAGGAAAGGGGTGGTGGTTCTGTCCCACCAGGACTGGACGAGGACAGGATATTGTCCCTCTGGAGCCTGAGTCATGTGGTACCTGTTGGTCAGTCCTGGGGCCACCGCAGGCCAGGGCTCCATGGGTGAACCTGGCCCCTGACTCCACGGGACCATGTGTAGGCACAAGACAGTGACCCAGCTGCTGGCAGCCTTCGGCCAAGCCGGGTGGGCTGCAGGGAGACAGGTCACGAGCCTGCCAACCCACCACAATGCCTTCTTTTGCTTCTAACAAGTGACATTCACCACGTGCTCCCCAAGCGGGGCTGGCAGCTGAGCTTGGCTAGACTCCAGATGAGTGGCTCAGCCCCGGCCCTCTCAGCCTTGCCTGTCCTGCTGGTGCCTGTGTGAGAGGCGGGTGAGGCCACTAAAAGGTCCCATTCAGGGGAACAACAACATGGCCTAAGGAATCAGAGATGACTCTGGGCTCTGGGCTGGGTTGGGCTCTGAGTGCCTAGGGGGAGTCTGATGGGGCCAGAGGAAGAGGGCTCGCTTGTGCCTCCCTCCATCCTCAAGGGAAGCCAGCACAGTCCTCATTGGAGCATGGGACAAATTTGGGAAAGCCTGGTGGGGGCCAGGGTTGGCCTGGATGTTCAGGTGGTGTGACCAGCAGGAAGGAAGTGGACCAGAGCTGAGTGGTCTGCGGCTGATGCACTGAAGAGGTGCTTGGGGGCCTCCCTGGTGGCGCAGCTTGTTGAGTGTCGCACTGTGAAGCATCTGCGGCACAGCAGTGAGAGTTCGAGTCCCAGCCAGGGAGGGGACCCACATGGCGCAGCAGACCTCTCCTGCCTCACCTGCTGCTCCCCTCAGCAGTGTGTTTCAGTCAGTCTGCCTGTTCTGCTCCCCACTCTGTCTCTGGTGAGTCCTCTCACCTCCCGCGACTCTGGCCTGGACCCCAGCTCTTGTATGCATACATAAATAAAAACTTTTAAAAAAAGAAAAAAGAGGTGCTAGTGCCCACAGCTCTGAGAGCATCTCCACTGCCTTTTCCTGAAGCCAGGGCACAAGTGATAAGCTGGATGGTGCATCTGACACTGAAAAGCTGGAGCAGATGGTTGGGGACCGGAAGGCGAGAGGGTATATGGGGGATGGTCTCAACGTGATTTCACAAATCCATGAACAACTCCGAGTTCAGTGAGAACAGTAAAGGAAAGGTCCAGGTGGAGAAGGAGCACAGGGATGGCAGGACGCTCGTGTAGTGACACCCGGCTGCCCAGGTTATCTTTGACTGATTTGCTCTCACCAGGATGGAGAGGTGCCTGGGTTGGGGTCCCTCCTGAAGTGACCCCACCTTTACAGGTGAGGAGCTGAGCCCAAGGCACACCCCCTGGAGGCTCAGGACAGAAAAGCCCTCAGTCCTCTTCATGGGGTTCATTCATGCTCGCAGCATGTGAGGCTCCCAGAAAGAGGCACATACACAAAGTGACCAGAGGTCCCCCTGTGGCAAAAAGCTGCTTGGAATAAATACCGCACCTCCCAGTCCAAGCATCTGGCTCCCCATTTACACGGGTGCCATTGCACCGGGTTTTACAAAAAAGTATGACCACAAAGGGAAAATCATATATTTTATAGTGTATAACCCCAGCACTGCTCAGCAACAATGCAACGATTGCATAAGTTTAGAGTAGATGCCCAGGCCGTCTCGCCCAGAGATTGGGGGGCTGTAGATTCTGTCAGTCTGGCAGGACTAGGGGATACCCAGGTGCTGGTGAGGCATTCTTCAGGGTGTGGGTGGAGGTGTTTCCAGAAGAGATGAGCACACGAATGGGTGCACTGAGTGACTGTCCCCTCGCCCAGGCCTGGGCACCCTGACGCTCTGAGGCCCAGTGGACGCCAGCATGGAAGGGAGAGCTCTGTGCTCCAGCCCCACAAGTGTCCTCTGCCCTGGGATCAGCACCTCAGTTCTGGGGTCTTTAGACCTAGGACGTGCCCCATTGTCACCTAATTTTCTGTCCTTGAATCAGACGGAATTCCACTGACAGCATTTCTGGTTCTCTGGCCTCGGGACAGACAGTGGGTGTGGGACACCCTGATCTCCCTCACGGTGGAGCCCGTGGTGCATGTCGGGTACACACATCCTCACGTCCTATTAGTTGTTTCCCTGCAGAGCCCTGATGGATACCCATTTATCCATCCATTCAGACGCATAGCGTGAACTCCATTGTCCGTCTCCTGGGCCTACTGTGACGTGTATGGAGGGCCTTGGTGCAGGTATTGACGGGACACCATGGAGCTTACAGACGCATCCCATTTGGCAAAGGGCAGGGCCCATGAAAGTAGTAACAATATTTTTTATATTGTGACATGGAAATTTCCAAGATCTCTGGTCTCTGTTATGTCCTTGGCTAAGAAGGGAACGAGTAGTCTGTGTTTTCTGCTGACGAAACTTAGCCCAGTAGAAATGAGAGAATGCCACCAAGTTATTGAAGAAGCTTCAATTAGATGCTTGTCTTTTGGATCTAAGCTTGAATGAATTAACTCCTAATCTATGTGACTTTGGATCAGAGGCACGGCACGCTCACTTGCAGGTTGTGCTCTCTCATTGTGTATTTTGCTGCTGTAGGAATTAATCTTTAATCTGCTCATCTCAAAAATGAACCTTGTCAGCTGCTGTGGCCAGGATGAGAGTCTGGCATTAATAATATAAAAATATGCATCCTTTCAATTAGTCCTGAATTCATCGCATTAGCACCAAAGTAGCATTGCTTAAGAGACATGCACAAGTCCTGTACTCATTCCTGGAGTATCACCATATTCTTTAAAGATTGTATACTGTACATCGATATTTGAAAATCTTGCATGGGATTGCACTGCATCCCCAACTCTATAAAAAATGTCTCCAGTGATTAATTTGTGATAAAAGAAGGGCACACAGGCCTCAGAGTCGGACATCGGGGGACGCTGCATCTTCACTGCAGTCGGCAACACTTCCGCTCTGGAGTCTCACTAAAATATCACAGAGCTAAAAATAAAGGGACATTTTTTACACTGAAAATAGGAAATGATAAAAGTGCCAATGCTGTAACAAGTAGATGCACAGCAACTGGCACCAAGAGGAGCTGCCCTGTGTGGCCTTGGCGGGAGGTGCTGGTGCCGTGCGGCTCCGGGGAGGCGCGCAGGTGGACAGGACGTTTCCCTCGATCACTCCCCGGACTCTGAGATGTGCTTCTGCTAACTCCAACGGATGAGCACATCTCCCAGGCACATCGGAGGAAGGTCCCTTCCCACCGCCATAAGGTTCTTGCTCAAAGGAAACGAACAGGCAGGAAGACGGTGGCGTTGGAGCGGGACTCGGTCTGCGCTCAGCTGGAAGGCCCAGAGCGCCTCTTGCGTTGGAAGGTGGAGGGAGCACCATGGCCCCAGGACGTCTTCTCGGAGGTCCCAATTCCACGTCGGTTCCCAGAGTGAAGAACAAGATGGCGACGGAGAAGGGAAATAGTGCTGAAGGCGCAAGAACTTGCAGGAAGTGGCATCTGCTCATCTGCACGTGTGTCCCTCCGGGGTGGCCGCGCCCCAGCACAGAAACAAGCACATCCCCCGTGGCTCTGTGTGCTTTAAAGGACCGTTCAAATAGACACAAAAGAAGTGATGAAATAGAGCAGGAGCAGGACAAGACGGACATAGCACCAAGCAGTAGTAATTCCCCCCCAGGCCCTTCCCCAGCAAAGACCACTGAGAAGCATGTGAATCTCAGAACCCCACACTGACTCCCTGAGGAGGGTGAGCCCCGGAGGTTCGCCTCTTACCCTCCGAGCCCCCGCTCGGCCCTCACATCATACTTTCCTTGTACCTGCGGACCTCATCTCAGGCTGGTGTGCTAGTTTGTAAATTATTTCTCCCAATACTCTCATCCTTTTCTAAAGAGCCAGTGAGATGGGGAGATGTGATGTGCGCCGTGAGCATGGACATACCTGCCTTCTTGACAGGAGGTGACCTTGTCTTATGAAAGCCACAGGGCAGTCAGTCTGGGCCTGGCTGTGGGTGCAGTGCGGGGTCCACAGGAGGTAAACAGGCCCCCGGTGGGAACCACAGGACGGGCCATGTCCTCCGGTGAGCAAGCGTGCAGGTTCTGGTGCAGGGGTGGGGAGAGGTGGAAAGGATAGGCGCTCTCAGGTGGGGCTCAGAGAACAGTAGGATCTCCCGTGTGGCACCATCTCCTGGGGCAATGCCCATCTTCAGTGTGGCACCCAGGACCTGCAGTGCAGCCATAGGGCCAGCTTCCCGCAGCGTGGCTCCCTCTGAGAGAGAGTCCATGGACCAGCCTCTGGTCGCTCCCTGGTACTTTCTAGTTCCCTGGGGTTCTCCTCCTTCAGCTATAAACTTGGGAATTGACTTCACTGGGACCTGCCAGCCTTCTCCCCACTCACCTGCATCTGATTCTGGAAACAGGAAATAAGTAGTCACCCCACTTTCTTATGCCCCCCAATATCACGTGCTACATCCATTGGGCTCAGGAGCCCCTCTTTAGCCTGACACCCCCAGAGCTTCTTTTCTTCTGGATTTCTAAACACCAGATTCCAGTGTCTGGAAAATCCAAGGAGAAAAGCAAAATGTCAAAAATGTCATTGCAGCTGGGTGGAGTGTTCAACCCACCCATTCACTGACTGCAGTTTCTTTTAGGATCCTCAGGGCCTGTCCGGAGTTCGAAGGTGCGCTCAGCAGAAGGACTTGGTGAGACACGTCTGCTTCTTTATTTCCAGAACCTGGAACATCATTTCTGATGTTCAAACTCACATTTTATACATGGTGAGTTCTGACTGTGTATGTCCTGTGTGAAGCAGTAGAAGCAACCTTATAACTAATAATTATTTCCTGTAGCTGCGGTCCCAGCATTATCCAGGAGATTCCTGCCTCAGATCCACACACTAAGGTCTGCGTCAGCATAGTGGAGTCCTATGTCACTAGAAATAAGAAGCTAATTCTGCTTAAATCAAGCCCTCATGAAAATGGCTACTAATGGAGACTTTTGAATTATATTCCTAGCTTTTCCTTAGTATCACACTATTTATGTTTTCTTCATTATGCTTGTTCATACAGTAGCATTTTATTACCCCTTTTTAAGGCCATATATGATAAATATCTGAAGATTTCAGTGGTCCTGTCTTCTAAAAAATTGACTTTCTTCCTTTAGCCAGAAAGTAAGAACTGCCTCGGTGTTCATGTGGCCATTTTGTTTTTCCTGGCCTCCAGAAGCTGTAAGTCCAGAGCTAGTTCATCGTTCATCTTAAAACACGCAGCGTGGCCCTGCTTCTAGTATTCTCCATTTGTAGGATGTAAATTGACTTGATTAAATTTCTGTTGTTGTATAAAGATGGATGGAGCTTAGTCTTCTTCTTATCTTTTTAAGAGTCTTATGAAATCTACAGTGGATGCTTAGATAAAAAAAAAAAAACTGTCAATAAATTTCCACCCTCTTCCAGATTTTCCACTCATCTATGCAATGAGGGAGAAAGATCTGCTCAAGTTCAGATACTGCATTAAATGAAACTATTAATTCCTTTCTCATGAAAATTTTAATTCAACTCTTTTAGTTGTATTTTCATTTAGTCTCTGATTTCATTGTCTATATTAACATCTAAATCCATTATTCTTTTTATCAGACTATTTATTTAAAAGCTGAAAGATAGAGCTTTCACAATTTAGTTTTGTGAAATCCGCTCGAGAATATATATACAATTTTGGAAAAGCATAAAAACCCCAACTTTTTCCTAATTAGTCCCTTAGAGAATCAGCAGAACAAACAAAAGTAGAGAATTTTAACCTTCCAGGCTCTGCTTAGCTGTGTCGTGATGAAGTGTGGTCATTTCTGAGCCTTGTTTAAAGTGAGCACAGGTGAGTTACCTGGGTTACAACCAGGGGACTGGCATACGCAGGATGCTGAAATAAACATTATTTCAAAAGAAGTGATTTCTTAGAAAACTGTGACCCTAACTCTATTCTGATGGTTTTCTCTTCTCCTCGGGCCTGATTTGCTGCATTTCTGTTTAAGGGCAATTTTACTTTTCTCTGAAATGATATTTGTGTAAATAGTAAAGAAAAATGCATCTTCCCGTACCCGGCGTTTGTGTCCACCTGTTATATTAATAGCAAAGTCTGGTTGAAGAGGCCAGTGGTGGGAGCTTGATATTCAATTCCTCACATTTTTAATCCAGGCTCAGACCTGGTTTGGGCAAGCAAGCCTGGTCTCAGCCCTGAAACACCCAGGTCCCGAGGCCACCCTGGGGAGGGTAGCTGGAGGGTGGCTGTGCTTGTCCTGGGTGCGGGTAGGGGCTGGAGTTGCTAAAATTGCAGAGATGATCATGGGTTCTGCAACCTTCCTTTGTCCGTGGAGACGCTGTCTGAATTGATCAGCGGTTTCCATGACAGCCCATCGGGCTCCTGCGGGCCTTTCACAGCAGGTATTTCAAGGGTCAAATTATTTTAAAAATTACCTAGTTTTCTCTTGCACAGTTACCACCTCACATATTAGTTGTTAGAAGGTAGAGATTGCTTCTTTATGAAAAAAATATTGGAAATGCGTTCCCAAAGAAATATCGGCATACCAAATTTTATGCACACATATTTCTGTTTTTACCCCTCTTTTTGCATTCCACATCTGCACAGCATTGAATTTTAAAGTAATTGTTTTGCTGCTGGTGCTTTTACAAAGATAAGTGAGGTTTCTTATTTGTAAGGAGACTAAAACAGACAAAGTCGACAGAAAGAATGAAATAGAAAGTCTTTCTGGTGATTGCTGCTCCTCTCCGCCTTTCCCCGCGACCACTTCACAAATCATTCTCCTCCTGCCTGGAGTGGAACCAGCACTTCCAACTCGTCTCAGCGCCTGTGAGTTGTATGTCACTTCTCTGCCCAGGGACAGAGTCGCAGCACTCGCAGTGGCTTGCTCTGCACTCGCAGTGACTACCTGGACCTGCTCCTGCTGCCTGGCCACGCTTCCTCGGTGTTCATGGTCACCTGCAGGTTCAGACACCAGAACACTTCTCCTGCAAAGGACTCGTCAGGACATTGGAGAAAAACACAGCACCTGGGATGTGTGTCTCACCGGTGACTTTCCACAGGATTTGAGTTGAAGTTTTGTTAAACGGTGATTCAGGTCTTAGGAGGTGTCTAGGAAAACATGTGACAGGGGGACCCCAGACCCCTGGGACTGAGCTGCTACATCTGCTAGACCTTTGGCAGCCTGACGTGCGGACCTGCTGGAATTCTCTGAGCACCACGTACAGTCTCTCCCCTCTTAGCCTCTTTACCAATAAGAAACATTAGGGGCCTCCCTGGTGGTGCAGGGGTTAAATCTCAGTGCTAGGAAGCCATTACCAGCTACTATGGTTTGAGTTTGATCCCAACCAGGGAGCTGACCCACATGTGCAGCAGACTTCTGTCTGGCCCGCTGCTCCCCTCAGCAGTGTATTTCAGTAGATCCACCTGTTCTGCTCCCCACTCTGTCTCTGGTGACTCCACCTCTGGCCTATACTCCAGTTCTTGCATGCATAAGTAAACAAAAATAAAAATCTTTAAAAAACCCCCTAAGACGAAATAAGGAACATTGACTACCTGGGTTCATGTCTGAGTCCTAGAGAAGAAGTTAATAAATAGTCCTGAGGGGCACACTCAAATAACAGGCAACAAAGTTGCTATAAGACAAAAAGCCAACAAAAGAGGGCAGAAAAAGTAGAAAAAAGGAAACAAAAGAACAAATGACACAGGAAAAAGTGGGGATATGCCAGACTTAAATCTGATCACGTTAATAATTATATAAATGTAATGGGATTAAGTAATTAAAAGTCAAAGGTGTCCATTGTGGGTATCAAAGGGACACTCGCTTGCGGTGATGGGAAGGTGCTGTCTAGGGAACAGGTTAACGAGGTGGAAGGGCCAGGGACAGCCGCAGCAACTGACAGTGCTCACGGGAAGCTGCAGGGTCTGGATGACACGTTACTTGTCAATGTCAATTCTGAGCAAATTATTTTTTAAGAGGTTTAGAAGGTCATTTCATAATGGTAAGTGTGTCACACGCAATGGTAAGGAGAAAATAACGCCCCTAAACACTCATCAGCCGAATAACATCTTTAAAGCATAAGACACACAAACAACACAGCCACAAGAAGAAATAGAAAAATCCAAATTATGGTTGCTGATTTTTGTGCCCATTATTAGTAAAACTGGAAATTAGTAAAAAGATAGATGACAAATACATTAAACAATTTAACTTTTTTGAGGCTTTTAGAACCTTGCACTTGATAAGAACAAAATATATATCCTTTCTGTGTGACACAGATAGTAACCAAAATATTATTTCCTGGACTGTAAAAGAAGTCTCAATTTGTTCAAAAGGTTTCAAGTCATATAAAAGTATAAAAAAGTCATATAAAAGTAGTCAGTACACCTTTAGTTAAATTAGAATTCAATAATAGCACAGTTATCCTCCAAATTTGGATAAAAGTAACACCCTGTGAAATGGAAAACAAGATGGCAAAGGGATGTTGGGAGTGTTTTTAGTTAAATAAGAGTGAACGCTCACCCTATCAACATTTGCAACTAGCTGCTAAAGCAGTATTTACAGGGATATTTATAACACTAAGTGGCTATTTTAGAATATAAGAAACATGTCAAATCAATATGCTTACTTCAAGGAACTAGAAAAAAAATCAACTCAAACTAGAACACATAGAATAAAGGAAATAATGAAGATTCAGTATAACTCCATAAGATTGAAAACTGGAATAGAGAAAATCATTGAAAAAATAGTAATTAATATTACTGAAAACCTAGAATCAGTTTAGTCAGGAAAAAAGAAAGATACAAATAATTAATATCAGAAAATGGTGAAGTGACTAATATATTTTTTGTGTCCCTCTAAAGGATAGTTAATGGAGTATTTTTTTTTAGATTTATTTATTTGTGCATACAAGAGCTGGGGTACAGGCCAGAGTCGTGGGAGGTGAGAGGTGTCACCACAGACAGAATGGGGAACAGAACAGGCAGATTGATTGAAATATGCTGCTGAGGGGAGCAGCGGGCAAGGCAGGAGAGATCTATCACACCATGTGGGTCCCCTTTCTGGCCTGTGGCAGGGATCGAACTTGTGCTGCAGTGGCTATGTTTTGCTTTGTAGTGCGTTGCTTAACCCACTGTGCCTCTAGGGGAGGGCCCCACTAATGGAGTATTATGAATGACTTTTAAAGTAATGTGAATGAAATGCTCACATTTCTTTTAAAAATACTAGAATAATAAAAAAATAGAATCTCAAAAACCTTTGAAAGGCATGGCCTGTGTGTTCTGAATCTGCAGGTGACAGCAAACACCTGGGAGAGGGACAGGGCACCTGGGATGTGTGTCTCCCCAGGCTCTGAGTCAAAGTTTTGTGAAATGATGTGGGCAATTTCACAAAGTGTAGCACATGGGAAGTGGACAATCCACACGGAAGGGAAGAAAAAGTGGAGCTGGAGAAATTTTTGACATAGGGATGACTAGAATTTTCCAGATAATTTGCTTTATTAAACCACCAAAGATCTAGGAAGCTCAGAAGCATGAAATATTTAAAAACGTCTGCTATTTATTTCCTATTTAAACTTCAGAGAACCAAAGACAAAGAGAAGATCTTGAAGGAAGCCAGAGGGAGCAAGGCCAGGCTTGCCTGTGGAGAAGCAAGAGCCAGCATCATGTCAGGCCTCTCTCATCGGGAAGCACACCAGGAAGCGCGTTGGCAGAAGAGTTCAGGAGGGAAGGAAAGGCTCTATGTCAAGCAGAACTACCTTCCAGAGGTGAAAGGGAAATAAAGGCTTTGTCAGCAAGCACAAGCTGTATGACCCATCACCAGGAGAAGAGCCCACCCCATCCCAGCAGAAAGTGGACATGAGTTCTTCAGTCAGCAGAAAAATAATACAGGCCACAAGTGTGGGCCTAAGGAAAAGACTATCCAGGAGCCAAAAAAGAAATATCAAACAGTTCACTTTTCCTATTCGTCACTGATACGTTGTTCGAAGAAGTAATGACAGTGTCCTATTGGTGTTTGCAGCCTGTGCGTATGTAGAATAATAGCTGTGGTGTTATAAGGGACAGAGGAATTTCAAACACTCTTTCAAGAAATGCACGGGAATTGAAACAGTGAAGGTAAACTGTGTGTGTATATGCGCATGTGCACTATGTGTATACTGCATGTGTGATGCCATGTATGCGTATATATAACTGCTATTACAACTGCAGTTATAGTTCTTATAAAAATACTAACAGTTTGAAATGAATACGGTTGATATACTTGGAGAAGAAAAAGAATGCAATAATACAAAAATTCAATTAAATACAGAGAAAGCAGTGATCATGAAGATATTTTAAAGGAAAGACACAGAGAACCAGTGTATAACAAATAGAAAACAATTTTAAAATGATAGATATTAGTCCACTATACCAATAATCACTTGAAGTATGAATGCTCTGAATACACCAATAAAAAAACATCAGAATGGATTAAAAATACTTGGTGGAACTAGAGGATATCTATGAGAAGCTCTCTTTAAATATAAAGATAGAGGTGGCACAAGAAATAGAGAAAAAGGCATATCTTGACAAATCAAATTTAAAGAAAGTTGAATAGCACCATTAATTTCAGACAAAGCAGATTTCATCAGAAGAAAAATCTCAGGGGTGAAGAAAGCCATTACATAAAGATAAAGGGGTCAATGTCCAGGAAGATATATAAATCCTTAGCCTGTAAGCCCCTAAAAAGCAGAGAATCAAAGTCAGACAAGCACTGAGTGCTGCATGAAAAGATGAACAAATCCACTAGGATGTTTAGAGACTTCACCAAATTTTTTCAGTAAATGATACGTACAAAAGGCAGAAAATCCATAAGGATTTAGTTGCACTAAACAGTTCCATTAATCAACTGGATGTAATTGACACACGAGGAACACTTCAGCCAAGAAAGCAGAGGCACAATCTGCTCAAACTCACATGGAACATTCACCAAGGAAAACTGATGTTCGCCATAAAGCAAACTTTAACAAATTTAGAATAGAATCATACAAAACAGAAACATTTTAGCTAGCTGTAAATCAGTGACAGAAAGACAGCTGGAAAACCCCCAATAGAGGACATTAAACACAGCCCTCTGTAACACTTGGGTCAAAGAAGTCTCAAGAGAAATCTTGAAAAATTAGAGTTAAATGAAAATGAAAATGCATTTATAAAAATTTGTCAGATGCAGTGAAAGCAGTGGTTAGAATGACATTTATGGCACTGAATGCATAATTTAAAAAATAAGACTATTGAAATATAAAAAAAGTTTTAGTTTCAGCTTGGGAATATAGAGAAAGAAAAACAATTTGAGACTAAATCAAGCAGATAAAAAATAATAAAAATTAGATGACAAATCAATGACATTTAAATTGAGAATGATTAATGACACAAAAGTCTAGTCCTTTGGCTAGTTCAATCAAATTGATCACCCCCTAGCCCCAGTAACCAAGAAACACAACTCCGAGCGCTATTGAATCGCTTATTTTCCCAAGCTCAAAAACAAGACAGCATCATATTAGAAGACTCATAAAGTGTTACAAGATAATAAAAGTAAATGGAAGATACACAGATTGGGAAGGAAGAAAGAAATTGTTTTTGTAGCTAGAAAAGCACACAAAGAATTCACCTAAAAATTCTAAAGCTAACAAGCAGTTTTAGCTTGTTCACAGGGCACCCTGCTTTCTATAGCCAGAAGTGCAATTTAAAATTAAGAGCGCAATACCAATTAAAATAGCATCAAAGAAGATGAAGTATTTAGCTGTAACTGAATAAAGTATGCATAAGATTCTATAGAAAGAAAAATAATGAATCTCTGATGATAGCTATCACAGGAAGTCAAAATAAACTGAGAACTAGTTTACAGAGTTCAAAAAACACTACTGTTAAGATTTCAAATCTTTCCACCTTGATGTAATGTAATCCCAAGCACATCCCCAGCCATCTCTTTTATAAATATCCACAAACTGTTTCTAAAGTTTTTTATTAAAAAGCTAAAGACCTAGAATAGACATCACCAAACTGAAAAAGAAAAAATGTTGGAGGATTCACACGACCAAGCCCCAAGACTTACCATAAAAGCTGTGGTGATCGAGAGAGCAGAGTTGGAAGATGAGGAGTGAAGAGGCAGTGACCAGCAGCACCAAAGAGGGCGGGGACAAACCTACACACAGCTAAACGGTCTCTAACAGTGAGGAGTACAGAGACGCTTCGACAGTGAAAGGATTGTGTTTTCAGTAAATGATACTGGAACAATGAATGCCCACAGCCAAAAAAGAAAAAAAAAAGGATGGAATGAAAAATCCAGGCTTTCCCCTTTCACAGAGACAGATACCGAAGACAAAGATGCAAGACTATAAAATTTCTAGAATAAACCTAAGAGGAAATCTCAAGTGTGGCAATAAATTTAAGACACAAAAGCAGGATCCTTTGAAAGAAAAAAAAAAAAAACCTTATGAATTGTGTTTTACCAAACTAAAAACTTCTCCACTAAAGACTGTTAAGAGACTAGGAAACCACAGACTGGTAAAGAGTATCTGCAACATGCATTTTTGATAAAGGAACTGTATTAGAATATTCCAAGAAGTCTTATAATTTCGGCGTAAGAAAAGAGCCATCTAATTTAAAATGAACAAAATATATGACTAGACACCTCACCACGGGGAGCAGAGAAGGTGAGGGGGGTTCTCAGAATGTCCCCGTGCATGGTTCCAAATAGAAGACGCATGACTTGGGGCGTTTCTCAGGGTGCACGTGACTTACGGTGAGCTGTATGGTGTGCAAGTTAAAATAAAAGTAACTTTCATTTCAGAAGGGAATTTCAGGGGGGAATACAGACTGACAGTGCATCTAAGGCTGTTACACATAACCAAGTCCACCTCAGTGGAGGACATGGAGGAGGTGCGGAGGAGGCGTGGAGGAGGCTTGGAGATTCCTGACTCGAGATTCCTGACTATAGGAGCAGAGATGCAAGGAAGTGTACATGATCTGGGTGCTCTGATGACTGTTCCCCACAATGGGGTCCTGGGAGCAGCTCTCATGCCAAGACAGCTATGATGGGTCATTAAGCAAGTGGATGGGAGATGGTGGGGCTTTGGGGGTTGCATGGGAAGAAGGCTGACATGAGACACTGTTAATGGGTTAACACTGGAGAAATTAATCAGGCTCACGCTTAGCTTGATATCACATGTATTTGTGATATTTTGTGATATTTGTATCTGTAACCTACATAAATACACTATAGCTACATGTGCAGGTGCGTGAGCACGCACATATCTCTCTCAGCTTGGACGATGTTCCAGAGCAATGAGCACACCTAGTGCCTACACCTTGCTGTCTAATACTCCTTCTAGGGAAAGAGCAAAATTTCATGGAGAAAAGACTGATCACAGGCCTAGGGAAGAAGTATTTAAGGTGAACCTATAGAATAGGGTAGTGGCAGAAAGTGATGTGTGCTTACAAGGAGAACAGCAAGGCCCTGGTGAAAACCTACTGGAGTGTGAGGCACACTGGGACAACCTCTACTGCACAAAACAGGACAACCTCTACTGCACAAAACGGGACAACCTCTACTGCACAAAACGGGACAACCTCTACTGCACAAAACGGGACAACCTCTACTGCACAAAACGGGACAACCTCTACTGCACAAAACGGGGCAACCTCTACTGCACAAAACGGGACAACCTCTACTGCACAAAACTGGAGCAGTTGGGGCCACCTGTTGATAAGGGAGTGTTGGTTATAACTCAGAGTTTAACACAAGTACCCATGAGTCTGTGGCTACAAACTGTCACACCTTGGAGATAAGGTGGGCTTGGTTCAGACCACCCAGTCGCACAAATGACTTGATTTTCCAGTCTTGAAAAGTTGTTGGACTGCTGCAGCGGCTGACCAAGTGCACGGTAGCATTAGGTCTAAAAAACAATGTGCAGCTGTCAATGTACTGACCTCAGATGTGAGAACAGCACGGCTCTGGTGGAAGCCTGTTGGGAGCGTGGGGCACACCGGGACAACCTCTCCTGCACAGAGTGAGTGCCCACTTTGGGAAATGCCAGGAGACTCAGCCAACACGTGGTGGCCACAAACCTTCCATTTGTTTAAAAAAAAAAAAGCCACATCTGTGAAGTGCAATCAAGTGAAGCACAATAAAACGGAAGTGTGTCAATAAATTATTTCATAAGTTAGTAAGTGAATGGGGAGAACCGCGTCTCCCAAGCTGACGCATCCCCTGCCATCCCGAGCGTGAGCACCATGTCGGGGAGACTTCCTCCCCAACTCCAGGTGGCACCTTTGGGCGGGTGACGGGTGATTGGGGGGACACAGGATAACAGCTTTAGCCAGGAGCTCAGGCGAGGTGAGGCAGTGTCACATGCCCTGCGAGATGATGAGTGTGGCACTCGCTGCTGTGCACTTCTCGAAAGTCCCACAAGCCCAGCCAAGTCATGAGTAAAACATCAGACAAATTCCAACCGCAGGAGCCCCCACAGTAGTTCTGACCAGCAACTCTCGACACTGCAGAGTTCATCAAGTTCTTTTAACGACTTAGTATTTATATTACGTATGTGAAGAAGTGCTTTTGAACATATAGATACATGCCATAAAATTTTCATTAAATAATTAAATCATGTTTCTGTGTTAAGATAAGATTTTTAACAAGAAGCAAAAGCTTGCTTGGATATGTACATAACAAATATATATATGTACATTATACTTTATTCCTCAAAAATAAATCCAACTTGTTGTTCTAAAAAACAAAACTGCAGAGTTCATAAAAAGCAAGAACATGTAAAAGTGTCAGTGGGAGGAGTGTGAGCACACAGGGCGATGAAATAGGGTGTGCTGTGCCGGCGGGGGTCCTGGGACAGAGAAAGGACGGTTACGTGACAACCGAGGAGATCCTAATACACTCTGGGCTCCAGTGAGTGATAATTCATTTATATCTCTTCATTAATGGTGACAAACATGTGCCCTACCAGTGTAGCTGTGATTGCATGGAAGCTTTCTGCACCATCTTCTCAATTTTCAGTAAATCTAAAGCTATCCTGGACCTCCCTGGTGGGGCAGCCGGTTGAATGCCACACTGTGAAGCATCCGCTGCACAGCAGTGCGAGTTTGATCCCCGGCCAGGGAGATGGCCCACATGGCACAGCAGACCTATCCTGCCTCGCTCGCTGCTACCCTCAGCAGTGTATTTCAGTCCATCTGCCTGTTTTGCTCCCCACTCTGTCTCTGGTGAATCCTCTCACCTCCTGCTACTCTGGCCTATACTCTAGCTCTTGTATGCATAAATAAATAAATCTTTTTTAAAAAATCTAAAGCTACTCTAAAATTAAGCTTAATAAAAAGTAATCACAGAATAGTTCAGGTGGAGTACCTTCTTCTGATGGGTTATTGCAAATGTGTATCATTTAACTGATCTATACCTTAGCTTCCTTTACATTTAAATGATTGTTTCACAGGGCTGTGGGGAGGGTTAAGATCTCAGAGTGCTCTCTCTGACAGAGATATGGCCAAAGATTAGTCCCAAGCTCCAGCACTGGAGGCGTTTCAGAGCTGCTACTTTAGAATTGCCGTCAAGTCCCTGGAGGAAAATCAGCTTCACGAATTGCATTGACATTAGATTTTGGACACAGTGGGATTTTTAAAAGCATCATCGTTTATCACATAATTTGACTTGTGCATTAATTTTACTATTTTCAGATATGAAATTTGTCACAAATCAAAGTGTTTTAAAGAATCTATGTCAACGTGTTTTGAAACAACTATCTTGGAACCCTTGTCTGACTTCTGAGTCCGCGAAGGAAGCAGCAGAATAGAGGACTATTAAGATGCAATTTTGAATCAAGCAAATTTAGATTCAAATCAAACTATTCAGGGTAGGATGGTGAGCCTTTGCCTAAGTCACTTAACCTCTCTAAAGCTCAGTTTTCTTGTTAAAACAAAGATAATGCATTTTTTTCTTTGTAGATTAATTTATTTTTAAATGAAGTAGCTTTTTCTTCATTTTCAACACTTTTTCTTCTTTTACAGCACTGTTAACTTTGGCCAGTATATTCTTTCTCCCTGCAGGTGTCATCACCGTAGTTCTCCACCGTACCTGCTGCCCGTCACCATAGTCCCTCTAGCTCTCCCGCACTCCCTTCCTCTTCCTCCTTGCCCTTCAGGCAAGATCTGAAGCCTCAGATCTGTGGTCAGCTTTAAAGATTTGTCTTTGTTCCATTTCCCTATTTTCCACATGTGAGTGAAACCATTTGATATTTCTTTTTCTCCTTCTGACCTATTGTGCTTAGTGTAATCTCCTCCAGCTCTATCCATGTTCCACAAATGTTGTGAATTTGTCTTTAGATTGCTGTTGTGTTCCCTGTGTATAGGGACCATGTAGTTTTTATTTTTTTAAAGATTTATTTATTATGCATATAAGAACTGGAGTATAGGCCAGAGTAGCAGGAGGTGAGAGGATTCACCAGAGACAGAGTAGGGAGCAGAACAGGCAGATGGACTGAAATACACTGCTGAGGGGAGCAGCGGGCCAGGCAGGATAGGTCTGCTGTGCCATGTGGGCCATCTCCCTGGTCGGGGATCGAACTGGTGCTGCGGTGGCGGCTGATAGCTTCGTAGTGCTGCTCCTTAACCCCTTGTGCCACCAGGAAGGCCCCCAGGACCACATCTTCTTGCTTCAGTTGTCTGTTCTGGGCATTTGGTTGTTTCCAGATCTTGGCTATTGCAGATGGTGCTGCAATGAACAGTATTGTAGGTTTCCTTTCAAATCACTGTCTTTGTGATCTTTGGGTAGAGTCCCAGGAGTGGAGTCACTGGATCATACATCAGGTCCATTTTCAGGGTTTTGAGGAAACTCCGCTCAGCTTTGCTTGGTCGTGCAGTGTTAGTGTGAGAAGAAAATGAAGCAGTGTCTATTTGGTACTTGGTGCTTTTCCTGGGAAAGTGACTGATGTTATTGTTACTATGACTATCATAGTAAATTCCTATGTCCTAACTTTTTCCATTAGTAGCTTAGAATTGCAGAAATCATTATAGAGCAACTGTACTGAATGAAGGTGAAGAGCCATTCAGTGTTTTTTCAAAATTCCCAAACTAGATAATAACTAGGGAACCAGCAGGCAGAACAGGGCTCGTGTCTTCAGATATGGGGTCTCTGATCTGAGAAGACTAAGAGACCTCATTTTGACTCAGCAGCAGTTTAGACAACACAAAGGGGACTTCTCTGGCAGGTCCCAACTGCCCAATACTGCTCTGTTCACAGAAGAGCCAGCAAAGGTGGGAGCGCTTGGCTTGGGGCACAGAGGGTGGCTGCTCCTCCGACTTCCCAGGCCCCGGGGCACAGTCACACAGGTGTTTTTCTATGTCTTTGACTTAGAGATATTAATTCTGACGCATCTGTATTTGAGAACACTAAGAGAGAGCATGCATAAGCTGTGCCTGCCTGCACCCCGCAGACCTGGTTAACAGATGTCACTACTTTAAAATCAAATCTCTTTAAATATTTTATAGCAAACCCTAAACAGTCTTGATTCTGAATGACTGACAGGGCCTCTGGTGGGAAGCTGAGGCCTGACCAGGAGTGACCGCTGCAGAGCTGCCTGGCCCCTCGGCAGGACCCACTCCCTTGCATTTGTCGAAGGAAGCAACACTTCGCCCTCATGGTGCTGACCGGACCTGTTGTTTTTTTTTCCCCTTATATTTTCACTTGGGATTAGAGTTGTCATGTTTCATAGACATAAACTGAAGGGAAGAACTCTATTAGTGTGGTGAAAGCACTCTTCTCCCCAGGGAAGATTCCCCCATCCCTGACTCAGCTCCGTAATTTACTACACATCAGTTGTCCAAGCCCTGCTGGTTCAAATTTATCTTGACTTTGTACACACACTTGAAAATGCAAATCAGAAAGACTGAAGAGGTAAGAGAGAGAGAAAGAGAGTCTTCCAGATGACAGCTTTCTGGATAGAATCTGAAGCCTGCAGCAAGAGAAAATTTTCATTAACATTCAGATTACATGTCATTTGATTCACACTCCCTAAGCAAGCTAATTTGGTCTGCAGCCAACCTTCTTGGGTGTGATGACAACACAACAAGTCCCCCGCCCCCTCATCACTAATGCTCCTTGAGTGACAGCCTCGGCCCCCAGCTCTGCAGGTCTCCTCACCCACTGACCTGCTATGTCAGGGCTCTCTGGGCTGTCCCGGTGAGGAGAGCGTGGGACTTGGAGAGCGTGAGGCTCCTCCCCCACCAACACGCGCACCTACACGAACATGCACACCTGCAGGCACACCTGCACACACACCTTTGCGCACCTTCGGGTAGCGTCCGTGGATCGCATGCATGGCGCTGGCAATTGCGAGCCTTCGCACCCAGCCCTTGCCTAGGCAGGAGGCCGCAGGGCCGTCTCTGCTGGGTTCGAGCAGGTCCATTGCTCTCAGTGCAGATGCCATGGTGAGCTCTTTCTCTTCTTATTTTCATTGACTCTGGTTTTAAAAATTGCTCGTTTAATAGTTTTTTTTTCAGTTATCACAACGTGTTGTCTGCTTGTGTGTTTGTTTTCAGGTCTACATTTAGCAAAGTGCAACACTGTCACCATCCCCCATTTGCCCAGGCAGGCTCTGCGCACACGGCCCCCCTTTCCAATCCGGCCAGGCGTCTACAGATCAGGACCAGACCCTGGACGTGAGACGTAACTGGGCGGACGTCCTGTTTGTCTCCCCACGAGCCCGGAGGAAGGACGGCGTATCTCGGTGCTCTGTGAACGTGTATGCATGCGTCGTGCGTGAGTGGTACGTGGTGGTGTGGGGAGCGCTGGTGAGCACGTGCGTGAGCGTGTGCATCTCTCAGTGGGCTGTTTTGTCATTTCCTCCTGGGACTCATGCAGGTATCCTCAGTGTCAGAAGAGAGACGCCCTGTGCTTTACTCCTGTTCGACTGCTCACCATCCACTTTTACGGCAGGAGCTGGGTGTCCGAAGCTGGGGGTGAAGGGGCTGTGTGGCGCTGGGCCCGCTGGCCGTGTCTTCATCCCTCCACTTGTTCTCACGGCTGTGTTCACCCAACAGTCACTGAGCTCCCCCACTGGCCCATGCGGGGAGAGCCAGAGAGCCCCTGGGAGTTGAGAGCTGGACTCTAATGGAAGATGCAGAAAAACTCGTCCTTCGTTAGGGTAGCAGGAGCTCTGCTTGGGGACATGGAAGTCAAAGGTGTCTAAATCAAAGGCGTGGAAACCAATCCAGATCTGTGGTTTGTGGGCTCTTCTGTTTTGTCTCTCTGAAACTTTGCACTGACACCTGCCAGTGAAGAGCTTCCAGAGTCAATGAGGCTAACTGTTCAATGTAGCTAAACTTTGAATACAGTTTTTTGTTCCAGTTTACACAGTTCAAGAAAAGATAGATAGCAATCAAAATGAACAACTTTCCTCCTCACTTTATATCTTGGCACAATTTCCTCAAGGTGAAGTTATTTTAAAAAATAATTTTATATTATTTAAAAATCATATATAGAGGCCTCCTTGGTGGCGCAAGGGTTAAGGCGCAGCACTATGAAGTTATCCTCAGCCATTGCAGGGTGAATTCTATCCTCAGCCAGGGAGCTGACCCACATGGCACAGCAGACCTCTCCGGTATCCCTGCCACTCCCCTCAGCAGAGTATTTCAGTCGATCTGCCTATTCTTCTCCCCACTCTGTTTCTCGTGAATCCTCTTGCCCCCACATCTCTGGTCTGTACCCCAGTTTTTGTATGCATAAATAAGTAAATAAACTCAGATATGAAATGCAGGGGACACCAGTGGATGCAAAAACTGTGTATAATGTATATTAGATTTTAAAAAAAGACTTATTTTATTTATTGAGGCATATAAGAATTGGGGTGTAAGCCAGAAATGCTGGGGTGGTGGTGAGAGGATTCACCAGAAACAGAGTAGGGAGCAGAGTAGACAAATTGACTGAAACACATTGCTGAAGGGAGCACCGGGCGAGACAGGAGGGGTCTGCCATGCCATGTGGGTCAGCTCCCTGGCAGGAATTGAACTCAGGCCGCAGTGACTGCGGATAGTTTGTCAGTGCTGAGACTTAACCCTTGCACCACCAGGGAGGCCCATTTATATTACATTTTAAGTTGAAACACTACACAAATACATGAGAATAATTATAACTCCTTGTACTTTGCAAATGTACAAAGAGTGGGTGATACAAATGCACCCCTACTTTACAAGAGTGGGTGAAAGGTGGGGACCCCTAACTTGCCAGGTGAACTGACACCCTCTGGGGGCCTGAGTGGAATAAGGCTTTCCTACCAAAGCTCTGTGCTCGGTGGGGCCTGTGGCTGGCACCTGATCTCACTGCTTTTGAGGGTTTTCCTGAGGCTTTTCTTTTCACTCGTATTTGTGACTTTTCTGAGTCACTATTTTCAAATATAACCAAGGCGATTTCTCCATCAGCCCAAGGATTTCTCCATCAGCCCAAGGCGTGCGTGCTGTCGGGGGCTGAGGGTCACGCAGCCAGGCCTGTGCGCTCCCCTGAGTCTGAGGAGTACCCACGATGCTGTGAAATCACTGCAGGGCTGTGAGAACACCGTCTGAGAACACGGAGTGCGGAGAAGGGGTTTCTGTGGCTCCGAAGTGTAAATCTTGCTGGGGAAACTTTTTTCTATACGAAACTGCTTTAGGAAAATGAGAGTTTTCTGAAATTGTGATGGAGAAGCTGCATCTGTAGTTGTGAGCTACATGGCGATCTGGTTCTTAGAGGTGGCGAGTCCATGGGGCGGACCCTCATGCCTGGCCTGGACGTGGAAGGAAAAGGCCCTAAAATGTTCTTTCTCTGGATCAAACATGAGGGTCTCCTCGGGCTCCTGGGTGCCCCGTGAAGCCTGGGCTGAGCTGGTGTGGGGCTTGAGGGCTGGTTTCTAAGTCCTGTGAGGGACTCCTCAGCTATTCTGATGCACACCCTGGGTTCAGCAAACCAGCGCCACTTGGCTTCTGGGCCTCTCGTCGCTGGTTGAGTCTGGTATCCTTGGTAGGCACCTGTGCTGGTCAAGTTTAAAATTAGTCGAGTTGAGGGTCGTTTATATCCCTTGCTTAAACGCAAACATGGCCGGGGGCAGAGGTCAGGGCGCTGGTGGAGTATAAGTCGTGGGCAGAGGGGCCACCCCACGGTGCTTTGTCCAAGGACAGGTCTGAGCCTGGCCCTGGTGGTTGCCTCCAGAGGGGCAGACCTGCCTACCTGTCCTCCCAGGAAGATTTCAGGCAACAGAGCAGCCCCACCCCAGTAGTGAAAGGGCCACAGACCCACCTGCCCTCACAGGAGGAGCGAGCCACAGCCTCAGGCCCACCTGACCAGGGAATATCAGCTCCAGGCAGCAGGGCGGTGGGGAATTCTGTCGTCTCAGTAGTGTGGTGTGTGTGTGTGTGTGCTGTGTGTGTCGTGTGTGGTGTGTGAGTGTGGCATGGGTGCCGTGTGTGGTGTGTATGTGGTGTGTGCCGTGTGTGGTATGTGTGGTGCATGTGCCGTGTGTGGTGTGTGTGGTATGTGTGGTGTGTGTGCCGTGTGTGGTATGTGTGGTGTGTGTGGTGTGTACCGTGTGTGGTGTGTAGTGTGGTGTGTGATATGTGTGGTGTGTGTCGTGTGTGGTGTATGTGCCGTGTGTGGTGTGTATGTGTGGTATGTGTGCCGTGTGTGGTATGTGTGCCGTGTGTGGCGTGTGTGATGTGCATGTGGTATGTGTGGTGTGTGCCGTGTGTGGTGTGTACATGTGGTGTGTGCCATGTGGTGTGTGTGTGGTGTGTGTGGTGTGTGTGCCCCAGCCCTTGGCACAATCTCGCACTCCCTATGCATTTGCATCACCAAGGATTTGGCGTGTGATTTTTGGGGTCCTGACTGGGGTTGGGGGTGTAAACCCGCATCAGGCTTGTCTGCACACAGAGGGTTTTGACAAGAGGTGTCGGCGGCTGGCGTGACTGTGGGCGCATCATTTCAAGTCCATCTATCCCAGGTTGTGGCTTAGTTTAAAGGCTGGATTACCTAAAAATACATTTATTAAGTCTGACCTACTTTTTAAACATTTAATATTCCATTTTGGTTTTTTTGTGACCAGAGACTTCGAGGTCTTCATGTTCTTGCCAACTTTTAAGGCGCTGATGCTGACTCAGCCAATGCGCCCCACCGGCCAACTCTGGATGGGCATCTGACTTGAGAGGTCCTCTGGACACCCGTGCCCAGGGCCTGCTGCCTTGTCCTTTACAAAGACCCTCGTGTCTCCGCAGAGCGGCCGTGCTGTCAGTGGAGATCCCGGAGCACAAGGCAGACTGGTGCGGCTATGCCTGTGCTCCTGCCGTCACACAGACTGGGAGGAGGGATGCACAGGGGAGGGGATGTGACACTCTGGGCAGAGCGGTGCCGTCTGAGCAATGTGTGGACATGCAAATTCATTCCCTGCAGAAATAACTCAGGAGGGGCCTCTGAGCAAATGGGATAGAGTAGGGGTGTAGCTGGACGCAGTGCTTGAAGCAAGCTTGGTTGGTCTCCCCTGCATGTGCACTGGGAGCAAATGGAACAGGGTCAGACAGAACCAACCCCAACTTCCTGGATTGGTTGCAGGGTTGAGGCCCATGGAAGGGTGGGGAGTACCCCTCTTCCCTGCTATGGCAGAGGCTGTTGGCGTCTGGGGTGGTGGGTGGCTGCCGTGGCAGCCTCGATGGGGCGAGCTGTGTGGTGCTGCATGTGGCGCTGGAGTGGGTGCAACCTGAATCTAGCACAGAGGCCCTTGCAGCTCGTATCTGCATTCATTCATATACCAGATCCTAGCAGCCAAAGCAAAGAGGAAACATGAAATAACATGAATGGGCTCCCCAAGAATTGCAGCAGACAAGTCGCTCAGAGATGCTGTTGTTTTTGACCCCAATCTCACTGCAAGTTTTTCCCAGAGACCCACTTAAAAGGGGTACTTGGGGTCTCAATGCAAAACCCCACACTTAAGTGATCTCAGCACGACTTGGGGCTTTGCAGAACTGAAATTCACTTGCACTGGGGCTCCTGAGAGGCACAGACTCAGACTTGACTTGGAGAAGAAAAGTGAAGTCCCAGAGCCCGGTCTGTCATAAGGTCCAGGTCCATCACTCTGCCTGAACAGAAGTGACTGCTCTCGAAGTTGAGGGGCAGCAGCGACAGCAGGGGTGACAGTGGTGGCAGGGGTGACAGCGGTTGGTGGGATGACCAGCGGGGACACACTCTTAGATAGCCCAGGGCTAGGCTTCTGTCCCCTGCAGAGTCTGAAAGCAGCTCCAGCTAGAGCATGACAGTAAACTCATAAAATAACCTTCATCAAAGAGACTTTAGTGTTTTGACACATCTTTAAGTCTTGAACAGAAAAAAGAAAGATGGTGATGAATTAGGATGGACAGTTTTTAAAAGTAGACGGAGCCCTTAGGAGCCCGCTCTGCTGGGAACTGCTCACGCGATGAACACCATTTTAATCCAGCAGCATTTTTATAAACTGTAACTAACCAACATGTGCTTTTGTGTCTGTTTTATCCCCTTACCTCCAGTGAGGGCAACCTCCTGGTGTCCTGCCTGAGAAGCCCGAGGACTATCCCCAGCCGTTAACCAGTGACCATGGGTATTGTTATTTCCCTTTTCATTTTTAAAAATTCGAACAATTCATCGTTTGAAGCTGCTAAATTTCCTCTTCAGGTCACCGGCATTGGGGCAGTGCTGCCCTTCCCGGGGGGCTCAGTTTCCTGGGGTCCCGCTCACTGCTCTGGCTGCCTCTGTGAGAACAGCGCTGAGTTACAGCCCTGACTCGGGCTGTTCTGTGTCTGATTTTAACGGGAATTCCACTGTGTTTTGCGTTAATTAGGATACTTGAAACCACTTTGAGATAGATGTATTCCACTTTCCATATTAAGATATCTCTGTGCCACATCAAATTGTGTGACATCTCCTTTAATCAGGAAAATATTTTACATTTCAAAATTAATCTTATTGCTACTCACAAAGAATGAATGGACTCCTCTTCAAAGCTGTTACTTGGATGAGAAGCATGTATTGATTAGGAAATAGTATTGGAACATCCCTGGCATCCTGAAATGGTGTGTGTGTGTGTGAGTGTGTGTGTGAGAGTGTGTGTGTGTACATTCATGAAGGTGTAGATAACTAGGTCATCAGACTTTGTAAAATAGTGCTGTGTTCTAGTATATTAAAAGACCTAATAGTGATCTTTCAGGGAAATTGAGATGGCATAAATCTATGTATTCTCTTAAGACTGTTTACAGCTTAATACTCATAAACAAGATTTTCCAATAGAGTTATTTTTGATTATTTACATTTTCTTAGAAAAAAAATTTCAGTCCCCATTCAAACTTATTAGTACAGAATGTTATACAACATGTAACATTCATAAAATTTTCTTACAATTTTATCTCTGCTAGAATTGTGGTGCTACTCCATAATTCAAAGATTTCTTGTTTATTTTTCATTTTTTAAATTTAACTAATCAGAAATTTGTCAGATCTTTAAGATGTTCTTATCTTTTTTGTGTGGAATGGGACATGCCACATTACCAATTCCTGCTGTTATTTTTAGGGCTTTTCTTTATTTGAATTTATTTTGCCATTGGGCCCATCTGTGAAATCTTAGTGGTTTCAAACAGCAAATCCCCTTTCTCACTCTTAGTTCTAGCCAGTTCCTGGATGAAGCAGCCAGCCTCCTGTGGCTATATAAACGTTTTTGTTTCCCCCATTTGTAAATAAACCCCATGGTTGTTGTTCCTGTAGCCTGAGGTCTCTTGCAATTGTGCATGCGGGTGAGAACCCATAGACAGTGACCTGTATTGGACACTGTCCTCTGTTAGGCTATAGCCCCTGTTGCTATAGTCCTTGATTCTGATTTGTGGCCTTTTGGCCTTTTTGGGGCTTTTGGGGAGCTCCCTGGCCTCAGAGTTTCTCTCTGCCCCCTGTTCCACTACCTAGTTAACTTATATTCCCAACACCTAGTGCCTAAAACAGAATAAGTATTAAAAATACTTAGTTGTCTAATAAATGGGACACTTGGAAACTATGCAGAAACAAGTAACGGACTATGTTGGATAATAAGACATTTTTGTAGAGAGAAAGCCAAGTCTGTAGAAATTTCTTGAACACCCTTGTTAACAAGTCCATCTAAAATTGAATTCTTCCTGGAAAGATAGTCTTACAAAATCCTAAACATATATCAAGGCTACACATTTATTTATCTTTCCATGCCCCAATCCAACACTGATACCTCCCAAGGCCTTTGGAGGGCCCTCTTTCTGCTGCTGTGAGTCCTAATGAGCTTGTCTGTGTCTCATCACCCTTGTTATCAAAGAACTTCGTGAGGGCACAGCTCTTTCCTTTGTACTTAGCTGCTTGTTTTGTGCATATTAAGTCATCATTAAACCTCTGCTGAATAAATATGTCTAGGGTGATTTATTACACATGCTGGATACCAGCAAGCACAATGCAAGGCTGATTATGGACCAGACGTTCCACTAGACTGCAATTATGCAAAGTACAAATAAATAAAGACAAAGGCAACTTAAGACAACTTTAAAGTCTTCCTACTCTCCTTGGAGCTCTTTCAGGCTCTTTCTCATCTTTACCCATGACCCTAACTCCAACCCCTCCTAAGAGGAAACAGGAGAATCACCCCTACTCCCCGGTAAACACAGGAATGACACTTCACAAATCCGGGTGGGACTGGAGCTACCCGTTACGTGCCTCGTGATTCACTTTTATCGACTGGAAATCTGACTCACCACTGCTGTGATATCACATGTGATTAATTATGCCACAAATGTGCTGCTGAGCTTGTGTGGCCCGTGCGCAGGCGTCTGTCCTGCGATCTGTACCCTGTGGCTCCGTGTTCTTTTGCACGGTATTTGTATATATTTGCATCTCCAGTCTCAATAATCCTGCGTGAGAAATATACCTGATTCCAACGAGAGTCTGGTCCTATGCCCCGTGGGAGAAGTGGTATTATTGTAAGAAACTCACAGGACAGGGAGTTGCCACTAAGGGCAGGATGCACGTCAGTGTGGACACGCTTGCTCCCTTCCATGGCGGTGTCTGTTTTCACCCGGTAACCTTGTCTCATGGGTGCCTCTACATGAGTGAGTCCGAGCAGCACTGATCTTACCAGAAGAAACCATGGCTGGAGTCAGGTGTGCCAGGTGCAGGAGCACGCTGGATCGCTGAGGCTCCCTCCACCTGTTCCTGGGCACAGCCCACAGGCCAATGGCAAGCAGGATTCGAGGAGCACGGCATTGCCGGCCCGCGAGTCCTCTGCTCCCCATGAGGGCTCCTAGCTTTGCTCCAACCACTTCGCTCACCCCCAAGCCCCTGCACCCACCTGTTCAGTCATTCTGTCATGTCAGACTGGAAACTCCAGTGGCCGCCCTTTTGGAGCTTGCTCTCGTCTTACAGTGACATAGCCTTATTGGGAAGCTTAAGCAGAAGGCTGGTGTCTGGCAGCCCGCTCCCGTGGGTCCTGCCTATGGGTAGTGACTTGGCAGAATCCTGAGCCCCCACTGTAGGATGGGGTCTGGATCAGGGAATCGAGAACTCCCGGGGCAGCGCACAGACCCCGGCTGTCCTCTGCCCTCCGCAGGCGCTCACTGGAGGCTGCCTGCCTGGAGACTCACCTCCAGGAGGAGGACAGAGGCGAGGGGAAAGCGGGCAGGCGTCCCCACAGCCCTGATGGCACCTAACACCCACCAGCCTGCAGAGGATTGCTCACCCCTCGTCGGGAATGTGGCCAGAGAGACAGGACTCAAGACTCCAATAGACCTCTCCGTGACATGGTGTGTGTGTGTGTGTGTGTGTGAGAGAGAGAGAGAGAGAGAGAGAACCAACACATGATCCACAGATATCACAACATACTTCGTAAAATGTAAAATAGATCTCAGGAAAAGCTCACAAACACCCTAATCAAATCTTGTTTGCTGTGAGCTGCCTCCACCCTAGTCCTCAACCCCACCAGCAGGCCTTCCACTGACAGATCCCTTAGTTAAGCTGGCGGCTCTGAGCCCCGGGGTCGGGGGAGGGGGGACAGAAGAGCTGCCAGAGGGCTGCCTAGGACAAGGGCCGCAGGCGGTGGGGGAGGGATCAGTCTTGGGGGACATGGGCCTTGCTCACCTCTTCCGATGTATAGGAGCACACTACACCCACCACCAGAGGAAATGAAAAAGTAAAAAATCAATCTTTATGTGAAATACTGATAGAAAATTTAAAAATGTTGTTCAAGAGGTTTATGTGTTTCTATAAACACTTATTCACAAATAAAGGGTGAATAGATATACAGAACTCTTAAGTAGTGGTTTTAAAATCCTCTTGCCCAGGAATTATTTTCATCTTCCTTGTAACTTTGCATAAATTTGCATTTCATAGGAAGCTACTTTGACATGTAAAGCAGACTGCTACTGAGTTGGTTGACACAGCCAAAGCAGCTAGTCATAAGCTGATTTATTAATAAAAACATTTTTTACATGCTTTAAATATAATTTTTCTGGATGTAATTTATAATGGGTGACCAAGTTTTGAAAAGGTGAATTAAAATTAGATCTACTCTTCCACCAGCCATAAGATACAAAGCAGTCTGCCTGGAACATTCTGCCTGAAACTGCAGCTCTGTGATTTCCATGGCAAGTCCATGGGCCCCAAACACACAATATCTGTGGGTCTAGAGAGTGAATAAAGAGCAATTTTCTGAGGAAACTTCAGTTTATTTTAATTGATCAGTTTCCACAATTTCTCTTGCGCTAGATGAAATCTTGAAAATTGAAATTATGGAGAGATTAATAAACTTTGGTATGTAGAATGTATGAGATAAACAGTCCTTTTATTTTAAATTAAAAATGCTCTTTGAGGGCCTCCCTGGTGGCGCAGTGGGTTAAGCAACACACTATGAAGCAAATTGCAGCCACTGCAATACGAATTCGATCCCTGCTGCCGGCCAGGGAGGGGACCCACATGGCACAGCAGACCTCTCCTGCCTTGCCCACTGCTCCCCTCAGCAGTGTGTTTCAGTCAGTCTGTCTGTTCTGCTCCCTACTCTCTCTCTGGTGAATCCTCTCACTTCCCACGACTCTTGCCTGTACCCCAGCTCTTGTATGCATAAATAAATAAATCTTTAAAAAAAAAAGCTCTTTGAGAGAAGTAAGATGGGTCATGTCAGAGTCTGAATGTCCAGAGGGGCTGACCACTTACAGGGCAGGCAGATACTGTAAGCTGGTGTCCTTTTCAAAAGCTGTTTTGTTTCTTTAGAGATGGTCCAATGATAGCTTTTTATTTCAAATGCTGTTATCAGTTGTTTTTTTTTTAAGAAATAAAACAGTACTATGCCTATATTTGTATCAGCTTATAGGCAACTTATTAGCATAACTAAAAAGGGAACTTTAGTTCCATCAATTGCAAAGGTAAAGGGTCTCCTTACTAACCAGCTGCCTCTAAACAGCCCTGATTCCTAAGTCCTGCTCTGTCACTGCATCTCTGCAAACTTCTTATCCAGTGATAGAAAAAAAGGTCGCATTGAAATGGGGCTGTTTTATTTGGGTTTTAAAGGAGGCCGTCCCCTTCTCTTCATGGGACTATACTTACTAATTTAGCTAGAGGGACGGGAGTCCCGGCAAGGCCTCCAGCTGGCCCTGGACTTTATGGCAACGAGCACCCACCTGAAGCCCATCAAGGCTGTCCCCACTTTCTAGGAGGGGAACGTGGTTGCAGTGCCCTGATGCCAGTTTCTGTGATCACGCCATACCCCGCAGCACAGCCTTCCTTGAAGCCCTCGTGTCTGAGTGACCCCATGCTGGGCGCATCTGTAGGAGCCCCCTCACCTCCACGAGGGACTCTGAACCCACTTTCCTCTGCCTTATTGATGAGGCAAAGCAACTTCTTCGTGGGCCTGTGGAAGGCACATGCTGCACTCAGGCAATCTCAGCAAGGGGGATGGAGGGAGGAGTCTCCTTTGTTGGAGCAGTGCCCAGGGCTGGAGTGCGTGTGGCTGGGCAAGGCTTGCACTGGACAGACAGTGCCAGGCCATGAGCACACGCCCCTGTGACAGGGTAGCGTGGCCCATGGACGCCTGACGCAAGGTCCCCACTGAAGCTAACTTTCCCATGGTGATATTACCCTGTGATAAATGTGAGCCTGATGCCTGCCTCTGTGACCTTGAATGCACAGGCTGACTGTCTAGACTGTGGCTCACTCCTGAAGGGGACAGGCCACCTGAAGAGGATCCGGGCGATGCACAGGCGCGTGACCTTCTGGGGCAGGCGGTGGGGATGGCCTTGATGGGCTTCGGGTGGGTGCTTGCTGTCATAAAGTCCAGGACCAGCTGGAGGCCTTGTCGTGACTCCCGTCCCTCTAGCTAAATTAGTAAGTATAGTCCCATGAAGAGAAGGGGGATGGCCCACTGTGTGAAGCTGTCCCCTGGTCACCTGGGCATTTTAGATAGTGATGGCTTTGCGGTCATCCTCCCAAATAAGCCCCTGCCAGGCACTCCTCAGGGCCTTGGCTGAAACTACTGTGGTCAGCCCCAGGGGGACTGAGTGAAGCGCGGTGTGCCCCGAGCTTACACAGGAGGTGGCAGCTATTTCTTACTACAGTGAGGGATTAAGAGCTACTTCACCACAGGGACTCTGTGGGCCACCTCTAAGTGGAGGTGCAGCCTGCACTATGTTTTCAGATATAAGGGTGATTGTGTGACAGTCTGCTTCCCGCTGCTCCCTGTACTGGCTTCTTCCGAGTCTTAGCTGGAGGGATTTTCAAGCCTTTCATGGCCTCCTGAAAAGCCCCTATTCTAATGCTAGGTCGAAGCCAATGTCTCTCCCAGGAACTCTCAGTTCCTGGGCTTGGGCTCCCCAGACACATGATGGCAAACTTCAGGTGAGTGCTTTCTACTCTGGGTCACCTTCTGCCACTTCACCCTGACCCTCCCTGCACGCTCGGGTTCATCTATACTTGTCTCTCCTGTTGCTTCTGGACGTCAGGTGCTCAGGCTTCAAGAGTCTGCAGGCCCCACTTCTCCAGGAGGACTGTTGTTTGAGTCTCAGTCTCAAAGAGATGTTTTCTCTTTCCTCACCCCATCTCCAGTTTCTTCCATGCTCAGCTAGCAGACCCACCGTGTTCTGGAAAGGCAGCCTGGGGCTGGGCCCTGAGTGGGGCCTCATCTCCCTCCCTGGGAGCACCCAGAACCTCCTAGATCGGGGTGGGGGGGTCAATGCTTGCCTGAAGGCCCTGCCAGTGCTCTTGTTTACTAACCAGACCTTGTGAGACAAACCCCTTCACCACTGTGCCCACATCCCTTATTTATAAAATGGGGAGCGTGAAATTGTAGCTTTAGTTAATGAGATGAGGCATGTTGCACTCCAGGGTCTGTTGCTGTGGTGATAGAACATCATGAGCATTTCTCATCTATTCAAAAACAGTCTTCCATCTTCAGTGCCATCACTTCACTCAAGACCTGGGAGGAGCTAATTCTTTTGAGAATTACAAGCCCTTGTGGTCCAGCCCCAGCTTCCAGGCACTTGTAGGTGATGGACATGCCCTCCCCCAGCACTGGTGATTATTTAACATGTCACCACTGATGCACTAGGTGTCGGTCATGATCGTAGTGGCACGGACAGACAGACCGATGTGTAGGAAGGTGGGCCTGGGCTATGCCAGGCCAGTAAGAATCTAGACCTAGATCAAAAGAATCTAGACCAAATTCTGACCTAGAATTAGGAAAAAAGAGAATCATTTCTCTTCTTAAGGTGCCTGTAGCTCTAAATCAAAACATTCATTTTAATCACAATTTCATCTTCCCTTCATAGAAGAGAATCTTGAGTCTGAGATCTAAGTTTCAACTTGACTGATGTCAAAATGTCCCCTGACCTTTAGCGAGACTCCTCCAAAGTGGGGTGTATTCCCTCTACAGGCTTGCCCCTGGAGTTTGTTCAGATAGTTTTAAGCAAGCAACATTTGTTTGAAGTCTCTTGGATTACCTTAAGTAGCGATATGTCTTTGCTATCTCTTTCACGATAAATCCATCATGCATACAAGAACTGGGATACATGCCAGAGGTAGGTGAGGGGGGGAGGTCAGGTGTGTGAAAGGATTCACCAGAGACAGAGCAGGGAACAGAACAGGCAGACTGACTGAACTACACTGCTGAGGGGAGCAGCGTATGAGACAGAATATGTCCTCTGTGCCAAGTGGGTGGCCTCCGTAGCTGGGGATCAAACTCATGCTGCAGTAGCTGTCGATAGCCTCCTAGTGCTGTGCCGTATAACTCCTTGTGCCACCAGGGAGGCCCACCTTTCTTAACTTACAACTTGAACCAGCAGCCGGCACCACCTGTCCCGATGCTTTTAGACTTCACACACATCTTTTGTTATTCCCCTCCTGTAAGAAGAGGAAATCACCATGATCTGTCCCTCATGTTGAAGCAGGGAGCTCAAAAACTGTCAGGGTCTCCTCATCACTTTAATTTCCCTTTGTATCGAATATTTGACATAGCTTATAAACTTTTAGATGCAACTCGCACACCGCTGCCACACGAATGAATGCAGGACTGTTGGATGCATTCTTCATGCTTCCCACAGTGTCTGCGCATAACAGATGTGTCATGGATTAATAAGTGACCATAGCCTGCTTCACCCCACCCCATCACCGCTCTGGAGAGCGGCAGAGCAGAGGAGGAAATCTCTCTGAGAGGAGGCACGTTCCAATTCTATTGCTAATGCTTTAGTCAGTGTGCTCCATTGGGCAAATTGTCTCACATCTCGAAAATATACTTGAAGTTTTTCAACAATGAAAGGATAATAACCCTTAAAAACTGGAATGGGGGTAAATCACACAGAAAGCGCTTGGTATCGTAGGAAACCGCACTGGACTCAGCCGAACAAGGAATCATTCAATTTCATTATGAAAATTACATGTTTGTGTTTAAAAAATTAACATTCATCAGAACAGTAGGTCCCACAGACAGTCAGGGCCCCACCCCCCACGGAAGCGCTAGCACAACAGACTCCCAGCCCTCCCTCTCCTCCTGTCCCCCCTCATCCTCTCTTCTCCACCCCTCCCCCCAGAACTGTGATTCTTATAAAGCAGAAGGGCACAATTGAGGCTCCTCACCATGGGGCCCTAAACCAGGGAGACTGCCCCCCCCCCCCCCCCCCNGGGAGACGGCCCCCCCCCCCCCCCCGTCACCCCTGTTTGTCTTCTAAGGTGGAAGGGGAGGGTGGGGGTTGGTGTCCAAGCAAGGTAGCCCAAGGCAGACTCTGGGGCTGAGTTTGGCTTTGATATGCAAGTGGCTGTAAGTCCAGGAATGGAGGTGACCCCCAGAGTCTGGAAAAGTCCTCCAGAAGGCTGGGAGCCTGCACGGCACCTGGAATTTAGCTCAGATTCCGGTCTGTTGTGCCCTGTCTTCCCCAGCAGCAGCCACCGACAGATATGCAGAGTTCCAGGAACACTGGGCTGAGGGAGTTTTGGGCGGAAGAGCGCGTGGCATAGGGTGAGACAACATAAAAGAGACGGGTCAGAGTCAGCCAAGGAGGAGCTCCACACCTCTATGCTCACAGGGCATTCTGTCTGAGGTTTCTCTGCCCAGGCTTGTCTTCCTGTTAGTCCTGCTCGGAAATCCCAAAACCCACTTCTTATCTCGCCACTGGGGGCTTTGCTGGTGCCCTCCATTCTGCCACCCCCTTCTACCTGGAGGAATCAACCATCTACCTCTGTCCCCGTCCCTTTCCTGGCAAAAATTCCAACTACTAGGGGCACGATTTCCCTCACCCCATAAAATCCACATCACCATTCTCCAAAAACAGATTCCACACGCTCTGAGCTGAAGCCGCCATCTTTCCTCCTCAACACCTGCCCTCAGTCTCTGCGCCAAGATGTGCTCACTTCCTTCTCCCACGTCCTCTCAGCCAGTACATCCTACTCTGGCCAGTCTTCAAATGACACTTGTTTCTAGTCTAAGGTTTTACTGGCAGAGTAGCTCATCTCCTGCTAGATCTCCCTGCCTTCTGCTCCTCCTCATAGTAGTCGATGCTGTTCCGGAGCGGTATAATTAGAGAGCTTTATTCTCTGAACCCACACTCTTCCTGTGTGGTTCTTCCCTCTCAGGATGAAAGGCCAGTTACTCACAGGAATACCCCACAATTCAGAACTAAAACATTTAATGACTTTCCTAATACATCAGAGTCTCAAAAATTCACTTTATACTCTTTGAAAACTAATGAGGACACCAAATATATTTTACATGCTTGATATACTTATAGACAGAAAGTAAATGTAAAAGTTTTAAAAATCTATTTATTAATTTATGTAAAAACGACATGTCCCTTACACGTGAATATAACATTTCCTGTGAGAAACAACTATATTTTCTAAACAAGAAGTGTTGCTAAGAAGAGTGCCATTGTTTTCCATTTTGGCAAACTTTTTCAACATCTGGTGTCATAAGAAAAATCACATATGCTTAGTGATTCAACTCACTGTTGTATTCTGATTTATTTAAAATATATACGGAAAAGTCAGTTTTAAACAAATATTTGTTGGGAAATGGTTGAATATTTTAATTTTTAATAATCTTTCAGACGTTTGCGGATATTCCTCTTAAATGAAAACCAACATCAACAGGCAGTAGTTTTTTAAAATATAGTTGCAATGGGAAATCCAGTGGCAAATCAGTAAGTTCCTCAACCACGACACCTACTGTCTCTGGGGCTGATTGCACTTTGAATGGATTGTTTACCTGTCATGGTTTTGCAGCATCATGCCTCAGTCATTTGGAAAATACTGGTTTGCTGAGTTCTGCAGAACTCCCCAAGTTGTCATATTTCATCATGTGACTTCTAAAAGTCACCGACATTAGGGTCACCTTAACAGCTTCATTCTTAGGATGCTGTGAGACATGACTGCATGATTTCTAAAGTTCTAAATTTTGCTTAAATGTTTGACTGTCATCATAGGCAGCAAATATTGTCAGATGTCTTCCTGGAAATGTGATGATCTCTCACACATTCTTGAGAAAATATCTGCCAAATATCTTTGAATAATCACCATTTAGCTGCAAGTTCTCTTAATGGAAAAGCTGACACTCTTAATTCAGTGTCAGCTCAAATATCACAGGTTCCCCCAGATGCCACTATCCCAAGCACTGCAAAGCGCTGTGTGTCCTACCTATACGCCCCTGTGCCAGGGGACAATGGCTCAATATTTGAGACTTAATGCTGTTACTAAGGATAATTGAGTCCCCTGATCCCAGACCCCCTACCTTTGAGAAGATACAGTGACATTCCCTCTGGTTTGGGACTGCTGCCTTGGTTCATGTTTGGCTCCGACAGATCGTCCATCTTTGTTTTTTTTTTTTTTAAAGAACAGGCAGATCAACTGAAATACACTGCTGAGGGGAGCAGTGGATGAGACAGGAGAAGTCTGCTGCGCCGTGTGGGTCCCCTCACTGATTGGGACTTGAACTCATGCTGTTGTGCCTTGGATGCTTCACAGTGCAGCGCTCAACCCATCTTTGCTTTTACACCAGCAATGTGAAAGCAAACAGAGACATGTCATTATCCAGTGGCACCGTGAACATGAATTTGGACCCCATGGGCCTCCTGAGGTTCTTTGGTACCTCAAAGGTGCACAGACCACTCCAAGGGTATTTCTGCTCCAAAGTCTGAGTGCCTTCGAATTGTTTTGATTATTCTTATGAAAAAGCAACATTTTCATGCTTCACTTGTGCACATATCTGCATGACCATCCTTTGCTTCCACCTGCTGTTTTTCACCATCTGCACGACACTGTCCCAGCCTCTCCCACAAGCGGGGTTGTCCCTGTCTGAGCAAGGACACACGTGTCTTCACCACGCCTGCGGCTGTGGCCGAGGGCTTTGTGCTCACCTGCCTGTGTAGGGTGAAGGCGCCTCCAGGGCAGTCACCACGTTTAATTCCATTACCTTCCTTAAAACACCAAGAGAAGGTACAGAGTTGTTGAACATAATTGAAAATTCTCCCTGAAGAAAATCATTTTCCTGGGATGTTCAATTCTCTTCAAGTAGCTGGCGTGTTCAGTGCAAGTGCTGTGACTCTCTCTTCCGTCTCAAGGGTCTTCCCTTAATTTAGCTCTTGGAAAGGTTTCTTGTCAGAAGCTGATTGTTGTTATAAAGAATTTCAAACCCAAATCATCCTGCTTTAAAAGTTATAATTGGATGAACTTACAGAAATGCTTAGACAAGCCTAATTACATCTCATACTCTCCACCACCCAGGCTTGCTGCACGTGGCCACGGAGTGGATTCCCAGGGGGTCCTCAAAAGAGCAGGTCCACTGCTTTGGGGGGATTTTCAGACTACTTGCCACATTCCTCTCATGATGCTACATGTGTCATCATTCTTCATCTCTTAGAGTCTTTACAAATTGATAATAGGCACTTGTTGGAGACCGCATTCGTGGGGCTGGATGCTTAGGATATAAAAGCTCACTTCCAATTAATGTCAGCCATTATGCTATCATTTCTGTAAAGACTGTGTAACTGCTGGTGTGGAAATAAGTGTCAGAAATGCCAATATGGCATTGATTACTTTGCTCCATTCCTGAAGATTCAGAGACGACTCATCTACTTCAAACATGGACAAATTTCCAGGAGTACTGGTTGTACTTAAGAGGTTTGGTATGTCACAGGGAAGAAGACAGTTAGGGCTCAGGAGCTCAAGCCTGGGGAACCAGTGAGCTGTCACTGGGGAGATGTGCAGAAACTCGGGGTATCATGCCTCACCAGTTGTCATGATGTAACAGTGGAGCAGACTACATTGGGACCCAAAATGTCAGCTTTTATAAAGTGGCTGCCTTGAAATTCATTGTCCTTCCTTTTCTCTCCTATGAATCCGTAGAATTGGACATTTGTCGCCAAAATGTAAAACAAAAGTTTAGCTTCCCTAACACATAATGATGAGAGTTTAACAGACCAACTTTGAATTGAGTGATGATTTAAAAGAATTCCAAATATTACTTGAACAAGCTGTTTTGCATTTGGGAAGTCAGCGATGTGGAAATGCTTGCTGGCTTACTAAGTCTCACACCAGTCATTCATCTTGTAGCATTTTAGAGCCTGCATGCTCTTTGACACATAAGGTCTCATGTCTTCATCCAACCCTGTAGGGCTGTGTTATTTTCATTTCGGTTCCAGTGTAGCTGCCGTGATGAAGTTCCCCATGTTGGGCAAGCAGGGGTGCATTTGAGGGTCACTCCAAATAGGACCACAGTGGGCCAGGGCAGGGGTGCAGGAAGTGACTGGGAGCCCGGGTGCGCTTGTGTTGCTCTGACATCACGGGCTTTGAGTGGAGGGGTGGTCTCTGGGGGATCAGCTGTGGATCTTGGCAGCTGGCAGGAAAGAGGGAGAGAAAGGGGTCTAAGGACTTTTGCTTACTGGACATGAGAGTGTTTTGGAGACTTTGGGAAGACTATTTCTACTGGTGTTAGAATCTGCAAGGGAGACTGAGGAGCCAGGTGTCTGTCAGTAGCTGTCACTCAGTGAAAGCTGGGCTCTGCCGGGGGGCATGAGGGAATGGTCATGCCTCTGTGGAGCTGAGGCCGCAGCCAAGCCCCCACCTCCCTAGTGTGCCTGGACTCGCAAGGGAACAGGATTGCTTTCATCATAAGTAATGTTTATTTCTTTTGATTGTTTTCCACTAAGTATTCTTATTAGCTTACTGTATAGAAGGGCTTTAAAATTACAATTTTTCCAGTCCTTTTATAATCTCACCCACTTAGCACTTCAAATTTTTCCTTTCTACAGGAGTCATTCTTAATTTTTTTCTAGCTCTAAAGTTTACCTGTGCTCACCTGTCAAATTTCTCTCTGCCAGAGCAAACCTGCCTCCTACCTCATCATAATCGTTCAAGAAGTGCCAGGACAGTGGCAGCCAGCTCTCAGGAGAAGCAAACATGTGTCCTCCTGGAGACACAGCCGCAGATTAGATCCTGGCTTTCACCATCATCAGACAGGAGAGACTTTAATCACAGGCCAGCGAGTGCCCAGGAGAGTGTGCAGTAGGCGGGGGAGGCGGCACCTGCTTAGGTTTCCATGGAATTATAACTAATGGCTCTGGGCATATTCATGTATGTTTTGAAAAGTATTAAAATATTTTTAAACTTTTTGCTATGAAAGCAACAAGAAACTCTCATGAATGACAAGAGAGTTATGAAAAATAATACAGGTTTAGGTATAGATAGAATTTATCACCGGTGCGTGTGATGTATGCGTTTAAATATACACATGAGACATAACTCAATCGTTAAACAGTTGACTAAAGAACAGAAACGCTCTCTAAGATAAACCCACAAAATCTGTCCGGAACGTAACCTAAAGACACCAGTCGAAAACAGGAAAGAAAACTCAAGAGGGGAGGAGACGGTGGGAGAAGCTGTGCCGGCCCTCTGCTGAGCCTCCCTGAGAGAGATGAGGGGGACAGAGAGCGGCACTATTTGAAGACGAAAGGACCTTCTAGGAACTAGCAGCTTCCTGCACAAGGAGGATAATGTAGACTGCACAGAAGTATTAAAAATAAATGATGTTTAGACCGATGGTCATAAAACCACAGAGCAGCCGAAGAGAATTTTTAAACCGAAAAAGGATCTCTTAAAAATAACAATTATAATTCCATGTACATTACTCTCTTTCATAATAGAAGCATGAAGATAGTGGACCCTTTCTCGTAAAGAAATGATGAGATAAAAATAGATGCCAAGTCACAGATGTATGCAGAAAGTGATTTTTCATATAGGAGCAAAAGGCAATTTATTGTCATTAAATGAAGAGAATCACTAGCAACACACTGAGATGGTGACGCTTGGGCTGACTTCCGGGTTGAAGAGTCAGCTGTCCTGTCACTTAGGAGGTGGACCTAAGACACAAACCTTAGTGTCAGTTAACTGGTCTTGTTGACATGAGACAGGAACAAAATATCCTTGTTTTACATTTTGTCTGATAAAGAAGAACTGGAATAATTAATATATCAACTATTTAAAACTTAAGTGTGAAAAAGGAGGAAACAAAAAATCATTGAAAAATCATGACAGGAGGCAGCGCAAAGAAAAATGGGGGAAAAAAAACCACTTCATAATGAAAGCCGGTGTGAATGGGGGAAATTTTGATGTGATGAACAGAGACATAATAAGATGATGTCATAGTCTGTTTGCAGGGAAAACATCTTAAACTTGATAGCGAGGGGATAAAAATATACTCTCAAATAATAATCAAAGAGACTGGGTAAGTGCATGGCAGAAAGTTTTTCTTTGGGTGGACAGATTCATGACACTTAACTGAAAAAAAGCAAGAGGAAATGCAGCAGAGCTGGCTGGACCAGCCCCCGGTGAGACCAGCAGAACCCCTTTCCGCCTAAGGTGTCTGGCTTTGCCTCAGTCAGTCATCTTTAAATTCCTAACATTGACCTTGACTGTGCTCGTCACTGAAATCCAATGAAACAATGGGACAAGTGTCAGGGTGGAAGCTCCAGCTCACACTTGGCCATCCTTTGAGCTCACTCCTGCCTCCAGAGATGAAGCGGGGTGCTCATCCCATCCCCGAGCCCCGGGTCTCACTGCAGGGTGCCCACATCCTCCTGGGAGCTCCACTCTAGAGGCGCACTGCACCCGGACCAATGAAGAGCTGGCGCAGTTGCAACAACATCCCAGAACTACGGACAGGCCATCCTTTTGGGAACGCAACAGGAGACTCTGCCCCCCTTCCATCCTGGCCCCTGCAGGTCCTGCGCAAGAGCCCGCCGTGTGCTGGCGGCTGCCTCCTGTGGTGGGTCTGGTTGTGGGTTCGATGCCCCGCTATGACCAGGGTTCATGATCTGCAAGTCAGGGCTCAGGCTTCTTCCAGCACCAGTTAAATGGCCTCGGATGACCCCAGATGGAAATGTGGTAGAATCGCAGCTCGGATAACAAGGACATTCTCACACCGGCATACTCAACACATCTCTCAATAGGAAAAGAATGCCCAGATGTTGAAATGACACATAGAATCAGGACATCCATATCAACAAGCTGGATTTATTAGCTATTCATAAAGTATCACACCAGCAACATCTAATACTGCTCCGGAGCACATATAAAACATTTACAAAAATTGGCCAGATGTTAAGCCATAAAATAAGACTTTATAAATTTTAAAAAACAAAACAAAACAGTATAGTTAGATTGCACACACTCTCTGAAAGGGTGCAATTAAGTTAGGAGTTAATTGCACATAGAAAATCAGAGTTAATAAAAACCCCATGGGCTCCTTTGAAAAATGACTGATTCTAGATCTGTGTAAGGAAAATATAAAACATGCCTGGATCATCCTTGATTCCCCTAAAGAAGGAACAGCACAAAGAACAAAGGGTGATGATTACACAGTCCCAAAGACCAGATGCCAGAATATCAGAGAAACAAAATAAATGCTGTAGCTGAATTCCCACTGAAAGTAAAGTCTTACACGGCTCCAGTCCGTGCGGATGTAAGTAAGTGACCGAGGCCAGTGATTTACTGAAATCGCTGGGGAAAAGGTGCCTCTGGTTCAGAGCGTTAGGGTCCTGACAGAACGATGTGCACCCGCCAGGGGTTGGAGCTCATCCCTGCTGGCCCTGTCATCCACCAGGCTGGTGGGCTACGTGACTGAATGGGGGCCTGAGAGGATCCCCCGAAGCTAGTGTGAAGGTGCTGGCGCCCGGGAGGTCCAGCGTACTGTGTGGGCAACGCAGACTTCTCTGCCTGCCGTGGCGGCATCACACCACTGCCCGCACACCCAGCTGACTGGAGGTGGACATCAGGGAAATCAAAGCTGAGGTGTATTCCACGCAGAATTATCAAGATGACAAGAGAAAAGGGAGAAACTGAGAAACTGTCACAGGCCAGAGGAGGCAAGAGAGTCGTGGCAGGGAAGTAGGCTGTTGCCTCCGGCTGGTACAGCGCAGAGGCCGGCAGGATGGGTTGTCTGAGCTGCAGTTAGTGCCATTCTTGGGCCGCGTTTTTAGCTCTGGCAAATAGATGAAGCTGATGTGAGGGGCCTCTGCCCTGTACTTACAGCTTCCCTGTAAACCTAAAGTATTCCATCGAGCAAACATTCAAATAATCAACACAACCGGTGCAATTCATCAATGAAGCAAGGTGAGGAGCAGATTATATTGGTAAGGAAGGGGGGAAATGGCTATGTTTTCAGTTGACTTGAGAATAGGGGAATCATTGATGTTAGTCATTCTGAAAACCTGCAGGAATTTAAGTTCCTAAAAGAAAGTTAGCTAAAACAGATGAGATGAAATAGTAGGGGAAAGATTATTTAGCATTAAAGAAGTGGACTCAGAAGTTCAAATATAGAACCCAGAGAACATCAGAGACCTCCCACCTACGAGGCAGCCCATGTCACACTCACGTCCTCACGGTGAGAGGGTGGCATGACCTCACCAAAGCCAGGACAGGGAGTGCCCAGAGCGATGATCACTGTTCCAGCTCTGAGTGAACAATTGATCTTAAATCATAAAGAAAACAGTCTTCCATGAAAGTCCAATGCAAATCCCAAGAATACTCGTATCTGTCACACTGATTTATCAGGATTACCTGTGACTTCCAAGCAGGAATTCTGTCCCCACCTGGTATGACATTAAAGGGGGAGGCCACGCCAGCTATCTCCAGATTTGAGGGCAAGGCCAACACTGCGTCTCCCTGGTGGCACAAGGGGTTATGCACAGTATGAAGCATCCACGGCCACCGCAGCATGAGCTCGATCCCTGGCCAGGGAGATGACCTACATGGTGTGGCAGACCTCTCCTGCCTCCCCACTGCTCCCCTCAGCAGTGTATTTCAGTAGATCTGCCTGTTCTGCTGCCCACTCTGTCTCTGGTGAATCCTCTCAACCCCTGTGCCTCTGGCCTGGACCCCAGTTCTTGTATGCATAAATAAATAAAATCTTTAAAAAAAAAAGAGGCCAACACCTCTTTGGAATAAAAGCACCAGTATCATAGGTGTCCCCTGGGGCTGCCCCTGTACTTGACATTGTGCTGAGTGTTTAGCCGACTCACCGGACATTGAAGATCTAAAAATGTGTGAGAATTGGAGAGGAAGAAAGAAAAAAAAAGGTTTGGTATGTGACTTAAAGACTAATGGATGGCGTTGCATATTGTGGCTCAAATGGAGTAACAGGGTCTGTGGGGGGATAATGCTATCCTTCATGTGGATGGACCGCGGGTTATGCTCCCACCTGAAACATCTGAGAATAGGACAGAGACCACGGGGCAGCCACTCTGAGGCTTGGAGCCCTGGACATGAAGGACAGCAGTCTCTGAAAGGTGGGAAACACTCATGGCCAGGAGTGGGGTCCCCAGCAGGAGATGTGGGGCTGGCAGGAGGAGCCACTGCCCCATCTGAATTTGGACCTGCATGGCCTCCGTTAGCTCTCATGCTGCTGCCCACAGGTAGGTGAGGCCCATCCAAGTATTGGGCGGCAGCCCAAGTTTGGCTTCGGCCGTCCTGACCCAGCGGGGCGAGGCGGTCTCCCTGGACTGGTCCTGCGAGGCTCAGCTCTCAGCATCCAGGCCCAAACCAATGGACTCTTCCCGAGTAACCAGACCTATACCAGGAAGAAAACAGGAGACATAGCTGGTGCGAGAGCAGGTGAGCTCTCAGTGGGTATGTCATGGGTGCTCTGGCAGGAAGAAAGTCCCTCAGGTAAGGGCAGAGATCAAGGACGCCCAGAGGGGAGCAGGTCGGAGGTGAGACCTGCTTTGAAGTGCTCCACAGCTGCTTCACAGCAAGAGGAAGGGTGGGGCCTAAGCTGAGACACAGGCAAAACCTGAAATTCTAGAGAAGACGGACAGCTGCAATGCTTGAGATGAGAAGTTGGGAATGGACGCTGAATTGTTACTGCAGGAAAAAATGTTGGTCATCCGAGATGTAACAGGAACTAGACCAAAATGAAATGCAGTGAGAACTATGGACAGAGCACACTGGGTGGGCCAGTTCCAGACGTCCTCAGCCCCCATGGCACCAACGCTCGGCACAGCGACCTCCTGCAGTTGGGCGGTTTGGGCAGAGTGGGTGTCTGTCCATCCACCGAGCTCCCACAAGACTCCCTGCCGGCTCCCCTTCCTAAAGCCTGCTGGAGCCCTCTGTGCACGGGGCCTGGGGTCGTAGCACCTGCCGCCTTGCTGCGAGAGGAGAGAATCACCAGATGCTGGATGAAACATGGATGAGACTTTGGGACACCCATGGGGATGACTTCTGGGCTTCTGGGGCCCAGAGGGACACACAGGCCCTGCACCAGGACCCAACACCCAGGACAGGAGACAGGGTTACTGCTTCTGGGGCTGGCCAAGCAGAAATAATGAAGCAACAACACCGTGGGTGTCTGTGAGACTGTCCTAAATAAAGTGTGAAGAACAATCAAAATCATTAAAAAAAAAAAACCTCAACTATAAGAGAATTCTCTGAACGATTCTTTTGGACCAAAGAAAACACAAAAATTTAATTACAGAACATTTTGAAGTTAGTATCAAGAATATCATAAAGTCTCATGAGGGCTAACAAGGGCATTTGGGGTGAACTTCTGATGTCAGAAACACCCACAGTTTATAAACAGTGAGTGAAAGAGGAGTGGTCTGTACCCAGCATCCACTATCTTCTTCCAGATTCACTTTGCACTTGTAAGTGATGCTGTTGAATTTTTAAAAATGTTTTATAAAGCTAACAATTAATTAACTCACAGGGAATTAACAACAGAATAGGCTTGGGTCCTGTTCAGAAATGTTTTGATTCACACGTGTAACACACAAATACAGTCACTGCCGCCAATTCAAGTTATTTAAAACTTTCAAACTTCACTCTGATTTAAAGTTTTGAAAATGTATTCAGTTGAAATAAACACATTGAGAAATTAAGTGAAGAGTGTCACTTATTCTGACAGCGTCATTGTTTTAAAGAGGTTTTTGTTGAGGAATTCCAGTTAGTAACAATCTGAAGAAATTAGTACCAAAACACATGATAATTTATTTATGTTTCTTTAAATAATAAAAGTAATATATCTTCATTATGGAAGGAAAACACAAAAATTTATGTAGAGGATGAAACCACTTATCTTAATCTCCAGAAAATATTTTTGAATTATATCCTGCTTAACAGAGCTCTGATGGATTTTCTTGGGGGTGCATGAACACTGTCTCTGTCCCCAGCAATTGAGGTAGACATACAGGCAAAATCGTGTGTGTGTGTGTGTGTGTGTGGCACAGTTATAAAAGCAAGTCTGCCTTTCCTTCACTTTTTTTTCCTTTTAAGACTTATTTTATTTATGAATGTGAGAACTGGGGTGCAGGCCAGAGGTGCGGGAGGTGAGAGGACTCACCAGAGACAGAGTGGGGAGCAGAACAGGCAGATCTACAGAAATACACTGCTGAGCGGAGCAGTGGGGAGATAGGAGAGGTCTGCTGTGCCATGTGGGTCCGCTCCCTGGACTGGGATGGAACTCAGGCTGCAGTGGCTGCCCATAGCTTGATAGTGCTGAGACTTAACCCTTGGGCTACCAGGGAGGTCCTGCCTTCATTTTTCTTTTAACCGAAACACCATTTAAAACACAGATCCTGGTAGCTCTCCGGAAGGGGAGGGGTGCTGAAGGCAGCCACACTCACTGTATCTTCCACTGGCAATTAAAGGGCTGTGCCCATTACACTCAGCAGTGGTTTCTTTTGGTGGCCAGCAGCTGCTTGGTGGGTCGATGGTTTAACTGCGTTTCCCTGCAGGGTCAGGCCTGCCCTCCTTTTGTGGGCTGCTTTACAGTTTGAAGAGGCTTATCTTCAGGTTGGAATGATCTGGAGGGCTGGGGATCCAGAGCTAATGAAGCCTGATGTGTGTGCCCCTGCTGAGTGGTGCCCCACTGGTCTTCTCTGTGCTGAGAGGGCGCGTTGGCATGCCCTGCAGGTGGCAGGTCCAGGGAACCGGTATCTCCCCAAGGTCACTCACGTCCAGTTACGATGGTTGCGTGGGCCGGGCCCCACTTGTAGGAGGGTCCCCACACCTAGAAACTGTGCAGATGTCGCCACTGCAAGGGCAGGCAGCTTTAAGCTATATATTTAAAAAATTTGTTAAAGAAATTCCTTCCCTTTAGTTTAATGAGAAACAGGCTGCAAACTAACTTTGCATGTGAAGCGCATTAAGTGAGAAGAGCTTCAGATGGATGGTCTATGGCCTGAGGGCCCAAGAGCAGCGGAACTCCCCACGAAACTTGCCTTCGGTTTCAAGTGCAACTGCTCAAAATCGACATCACCCAGAGATGGAAGTGAGGTGCCAATGTCCTTTGAGGGAAAGGAAACACCCACCTGTGTCTGCCTGTGATCAGCAGCATGCTGGGTATTTTGGTTTTGGTTAATCAGGAAAATAATTCGAGCCTCAGTTTTCAGGGTGCAAACCTGGCTCACATGGCAGGTAAGCCGCCTTGGGTGTCCCACTAGTCACCCACAGTGACAGCCCCGGACCCCCTTCTCACCTGTGCCCTGAACAGCGGGCTGCCTGGTTCTCTCCCATAGGGGACTCACACAGCGAGGGCAGAGTCAGACCTTCAAGTTGGGACCCTGTTCCTGGTGACTGGTCACTCTGAAGGAGCTGTCCCTGCATTGCGGCTCCCAGGCAGTGGCCAGCTGGGGTCCTGGGGCACATCTGGGGGCCACTGTCTGCTCCATGTGGGACACATGGGCTTTGGCTCAGACACCTCTGGTGATGACTCAGCCAGAGCTAAGCCACCATCTGCCCAGACACCGCTGGCGCCCAGGCCTGCAGTCACTCTGGTTGTTTTTGACAGATGACACAGAGCTCAAGCGTTGTGTTGATCTGGATCTGGGAAAAGGCACAGAAGTGAGAGTCCCCTGTGTTTTGGTTCCAGTTGTTAATAATGACTTAGAGTAATAGACAGGAGCTTGCAGACACATTACCCGAAGAGGGAAATGCAGCAGTGAGCTAGTTCATGAAAGTGATTAATGAAATGGTTTTTGATTAATTACTGGATAAATATGGATTTGCTCTTCAGCAAGAAGAGCTCCAGGTTCATTGACGTTTGAGCGAGAAGAGAATCTGCATTTGTACTAAATATGTACGGTGGCGAGAGTCAGGCCAGTGGCTCCAAAGTCTACCCAGCACATGGGATACCCAGGCGGGAATTAGCACCGCAGAGCTGTCTGGAATCACTCCCCGAGGAGTGACTCAAACTTGCCGAAGCTGAGGAGTTTCTGAGATTGGGTAAGGGCTGACTGGGGGGTACTTGGCACTGGGAGACAGATCTACACCCTTAGGTGTGTGCCAGTCCCTGGGGCCTCGGCTTCTAGGCCCCTGCTTCTGAGCGCAGTTAGTCATCACTGGAAAGTCCAGACAGACTCTCTCGTGCCTGATTCCGATCAGGCTCAAGAATAAGAATAAAAAGTGGGGATTAGCATTTTTCTGGTGGGGTGTCAGGGCACAGTGGGCAGTTTGCTGGAGGGCCCTGGCGAGGGATAGCCTGAAGCCTCAGCAGGAGCCTGACCTCCGAACTCATGCTCCTCAGTGTCCATGGGCCCTGAAGAGCACCTCTGGGAGGGATCATCACGGAGGGGACCTTGTTCACCATCATGGGGGAGGGTAGATGCTGCCCCTGACTGACAGGCTCTTACATGCGGGGGCCCACTGCAGCTCCTAGGTGCACCCCAGAATCTGCTCAGTCTAACGTGTCCTGACATGTAAGTCTCATGGCTGTAGAAAGCCGTACACGTAAGTAACTAAAACACCGTTTATGCCCCTTTATTGTGTGGTGCCGTCACCACCCTAAATAGTTTCCAGAGTAGCCACTGCCCTCACAGACAGGCATTTTAATCAACTTCCATGAAGCTGATTTTTTTATTTAATTCTTTCTTCTTCCAGACTCCGTAAGTAAATGTAAAGTGGTCCAAAACAGACACTTACAAAAATGTTAAATGGAAAAAATTGGGCAAGAATCCCCCAAACTTCCAAGAATGATTTTTATGTTTTTATTGCTTTACTTAGGTACTAGTCCGAGTATTTGTTTCTCAGTTGCACCATCACATGCCATGTTTAGTGATGCATTTGTAAAGACAAAAAGGAACGTCGGGGGCTGTGGCCTGTTAACGTTCTCAGCAAAGCCCAGCAGTTGTGCCTGCGCTGCCTCTGGCTTGCTAGCTAAGGTGTGTTTGAGCCCTGCCGCAACAGGGGGGTCTGTGAAAGCTCCAAAAGCAGGTTAGGACAGCCTGGCCCATCTGCTTGGGTCAGTGGGCTCCACGCAACTGGAACTCTGGGCCAGGTGGACCAAGTGTCCTTTCCTCCTACCATGCCCCTGGCCTATGGCCCCAAGCAGTGGGGACTCTATCTTATGCTCGTGCTGACCATCTCTGCGCAGGGGTGCACAGGGCTTTCTGGCTGGGATCATGCCACGGGGTCTTCGGTCCTGCTGGCTCCTCGCTGGTTGCGACCAGCATCGGGAAGAAGGCTGCTGGCCAGGGCACCGGGGCTCTCAAAGAGGCACAGACCGAGGAGCCACAGTCTTGGAAGGGAGCTGGATTGTTTAAAGAGAGGCGCGTTCATGCTGGCTGTAGCTTAGTCGTCAGGACGTTACTGTCAGGTCACTGAGGGGGACCTAGGGACGTCATTCTCTTACACGAGAGGACTCCGAAATGCCAGAAATCACAGAACACTGATGAAAACATGAGAAGCCAAGAATGGAAAAACCTGTGTGATTAAAGGTCATTAGACTTATGGAGGCTCTGTAACTTTATAGTGACATCAAGCAGGCACTTTATCCATCTTCCCACTGCTTATATTGTAGCAGGAAGGTGCGAATGGGATTTTAAGTGCAAGCCCAGAGTCCCTGAGCTGACATTCTTTCCTGTATGTTGACGTCTGGTTCAATTAGGTGGATGTATTTGCAGAGCCCATGATTCCCTTGAAGGATCGTGGGCGTGGTCACGATTTTGATCTGAAGTGCTAACTGTTACAGACTAAGTCTTGGGGGCAGAGATCATGTTACCAGGACAGGCCCCAGGGGCAGACAAGCCCCAGGTTAGAGAGACAGGCCTCAGTGGCAGAGACAGACCCTGGGCAGCAGACACAGGCCCAGGTGGCAAGCTGACTCTTTAACTGACAGGAGGAAAAGTCTAAGACATCTGTCCAGAGAGGACACTTGCGGTGATGTGGTAGGTTGTGTGACATAGGAGGCATTTGGGGGGGAACGGGGGCCTGTGAGTCAACATGTAGGGGCTGAAGATGAAGGAAGAAAATGCCTCGAAAAGATGCACACGTGGCAGGAGGAAAGGTGGGAGCCACAGAACAAAGCTGCTCTGGATGCCCTGATCACCCACTGAGGCCGCACGTTTCACGTAGGGCAGGATTTCCTCAGGCTGGGGTGGGATGCAGAGCACAGAAATTGCAGAGAAGACGCACTTTTGGTGGGAGCAGGAGCAGCACGTTACGCGACTAATGGAAGCCACTTCGGAGAGCAGAGCTAATCCAGCCCTGCCTGCCTGTCAGCAACTCTGACCTGCCCGTGCCCTCTGGTACATCATTAAGTTACATAACCAGCGTGTGTTCTTTCTGTAAAACTGGGAGTTTGTTGCCTTACAGAAAAGAACATGTTTCTGTTCTGTGCATGTGTGAGTGTGCTTGTGTGTGGATAGCTGTGAAGCAGGAACATAGTTATGCTTTTTGGAAAATTGTCCCAATTTTATGTTATTACTCATTCTCTGTTCTTGCTTTCTGCCCTGCCTTGCTCTTCCCTGTCCTGTCCTGCCTTGCCCTGCCCTGCCCTACCCTCTCCTGTCCTGTCCTGTCCTGCTCTGTCCTGTCTTGTCTTGCCCTGCCCTGCCCTCTCCTGTCCTGTCCAGTCCTGTCCTGTCCTGTCCTGCCCTCTCCTGCCCTGCCCTGCCCTGCCCTGTCCTGCCCTGCCCTGCCCTGCCCTGCCCTGCCCTGTCCTGTCTTATCCTACTCTGCTCTACCATATACAGTTTATCCCGCTGCTCCATATTTTCAGTTTCCTGCATGGCCGGTGCTGTGCAAGCCTTCAGGCGTTGAGGAGGAGAGCAGCCTGGAACTGATGATGAAGGCAGAGCAGCCAGAGCGTGAAGGATCTTTGCGAACACAGAAGGGGGGACGGTTTTAGTTTCAGGCACTGTGACAAAGTCTCACAGATGGGCACTGAAACCACAGGGTTTGTCTTGGGTTTTGTAGGCTGGAGCCAGGCTCTAGGGGCAGCGTGCAGAAGTCTGTGAGAGACTCCTGGGCTCCTCAGGGTGCCCTCCGTCTAGGGGAAGGTGCTGGAAGGGAGGCCTCTGACTAAGGAACTCGTCAGCCCCTAAGGTCCCACCCCTTCACCCTCATGTGGGGATCTGGGTGGCAACGTATGCTTTTTAGGACACGAACCTCATCTACACGTTGCTGTGACAGGTTTCTCATTTATCTGGGTTTGAAAGAAGCAGCTGGTGTAATGAGAAGAAGCAGAGACGTGTTGAGACCCACTTGAGAGGTGCCTGGCATTTGGGAGATCTCTGAAGTCCCCTCCCTCTTTCCCCATGCAGGACCACCCATACGTCTGGGGGTGTCAGAAGTGGCTCCGAGGGGAGCAAGTGGTTGGCGCTTGGCCTGTGTTCAGCCGCATCTAGCAAAGCTGGTTGGGGTGATGATGACGTCATGGCTGTGGTCACAGAGGCCCCAGCATGTGGGAAGGACCAGGCCTGGGGCTGGTGAAGTCTGGGAGGGAGAGGCAGTGAATGGTCCCAGCACAGGGGTTTGGGAGTCTGGCCTGCAGCACCCCCAGGTGGTGGTTGGAAAGGGGGACTCTGGGAGGGAGCCAGTGTGGAGAAGCTTGGAGGGAGGGTAGGGATTGAGACTGTTATAGAGAGAGTGAGGAACCAAGGTAGGGCTTGAGAAACAGTGTGACGTGGTCTGACTTGTAACCAAGAAAGGGGGCCCTCAGGCCACAGCAGGAAGGACAGCCGGGGTCTGGAGGTGGCAGGCAGTGCTGGGGCCATGAGTCACTCGGAGTCGATTGGGAGCTGTGCGGCCAGGCAGGAGGAGGGCAAGCTGTGGGGGAGCTCTCCTGACCCCCCTGCACCCACCCTGGGCACCCACTTCTGAAGGGTGAAGCCAGTGGTGAGGGAGAAAGGAGGTGTAACCCATCCTTGCAAGCTAGGGCCGCCTGTTGGGGTTCAGGTACGAGCAGGGGGAGGAGGCCTCATGAACAGAACCTCGGGGATGCCAGTGCAGAGATGGAGTGCCGGGTGCGGGCTCACTCTGTGTATTCGCTCTTTGAGCCCAAGGAAACTTCACATTCAAAGACCAAACATGAGTTTCTAACCATAAACCTGTTCAGGATGCCCCAGTTCTGCTGGCCAGGACCCCTGTTCCTTCCGCCTGTATGGTCGGTGTGATGGGTCCTTCTCACTGGTGGGAGTAAACGCTAGCGTTGCAGGTAAGGAATGAATCATGCAGGCAAAACTCCATGTGCCAGGCTGTAAGTGAGCTGATTCTCCTGTGGAGACAGAACTGGCCTGGTCTTCCTGCTGGGCTGCCCCTTCTGTCCCCAGCTGCCCTCGCAGGGCCGCCCGCAGCCACCATCCACCAGGGCTTGTGCTGCTTCTGTCAATGAACTTGGGTCTTCATCTGGGTTATGCATTGGACTTTCGGGCAAAAATAACTTTTACAACTATTCACATTTGACTGAAGAACTCTTGAGACATTTGAGCTCAAGTTAAGGTTTGGATAAAAAAGGAGAAAAGCAAAGACGTTTCCTCCGGTCAGCCAGTAACAAGTCAGCTGGTGAGGGGCTGAATCCATTACCACATCCTGATGGGCCAATTCTGGCCACTCGGCTGGGCCTTCCAGGGACGAGGGCCAGAGCAGCTGAGGGCTCACACGACTAATGTGAGCACCTGGGCCCACCCCTGGGGGCAGTTCCTGCCACTGGGCACAGGCGCGTCCCTCTGTCCCAGGCCTCAGCTGTTCTACTGGCGAGGCTCGCACTCGGTAGCAGTTGGCCAGGCCGCCATCTGGCCTGGCTACTCGTTCATGCCAGCATGGAAAGGAACAGAGCTAGGCCTTGAGTCTATTTCTCCTTTGAAGATGTGGAATCTACCATGACAATTTTTTTCTACTCATAGAGAGTTAAGGTTTCTTGTCGGGTCTAAACTAAAAAGTTGCGACTTCTAAGAGATGCCTGCAATGTGACTAACAGTTGCCTTTCGTCATCAGGGGCGGGATGGGGCTTTCTTCTGGCCCACTCCGCTGGCTGCAGGAATCACGTTCCTAACTGGGGGTCATCTGTGTTTTCTGCTACCAACGTGACTGTGAACATCTTATTGGATGTTGAGTAGGAGACAGAAGAGAGACAGCTGTGCGAATAAGAGGAAGACAAAGTAGAGATGTATTCCTTTTATTTTTTTTATTCATGCATATAAGAGCTGGGGTGCCGGTCAGAGGTGTGCGTGTGTGTGGGTGGGGGGTGGGGGTGAAAAGACTCACCAGAGACAGAGTGGGGAGCAGAGCAGATGCATCTACTGTGATACATCCCTGAGGGGAGACAGGAGAGGTCTGCTGCTCCATGTGGGTCCCCTCCCTGGCTGGGGATCAAACTTGTGCTGCGGTGGCTGTGGATAGCTTCGTAGTGCTGCAACTTCACCCCTTGTGCCACCAGGGAGACACAGAAATTTACTCCTTTCAGGGGCCTCCCTGGTGGCGCAGTGGGTTAAGCAACGCACTATGAAGCGAACCGCAGCCACTGCAGCATGAGTTCGATCCCTGCTGCCGGCCAGCGAGGGGACCCACATGGCGCAGCAGACCTCTCCTGCTGTGCCCGCTGCTCCCCTCAGCAGTGTACTTCAGTTGATCTGCCTGTTCTGCTGCCCGCTCTGTCTGTGGTGAATCCTCTCACCCCTGCACCTCTGGCCTGTACCCCAGTGCTTGTGTGCATAAATAAATAAATCTTTAAAAAAATTTACTCCTTTCTGTTCAGCCCTTCACTCATGTCATATACATCAGCTGTGTACACAGTGCCGGTCATCTCTGAAGTACACACAGTGAGATGGAGAGATGAGACTCAGGAAGCATAGAAATAAATGGCTCATCAGCTTTTCCTCCAAACTTACATAGAAGTCATGATCTGAGAATTTCAAAGTACACAGTGCTCCATGGTGGCAATAAGCACTCTCCCGCCTCCCGCCTCCCACCCCAGGAGGTCCCTTCCTCTGTGTCCATGTGCCATGGGCGCTCTTGGTGCTGCTGTCTCCATGGTGAAATCACCTCCGGGGTCTCCTTCCAACCACCTCTGCCACCGCAACCCTGGCCAGAGCCCTGACCTTGGACCACATCTGGTTGTTTGTCTCAACTGGAGGTAGTAGTGATACAGGTGCCCAGCGGTGGAGGCGGTGTGCTGGCCGTCCTGCAGCCCCGGGCACGGTGAACCCCAAGAGCAGCGGCCCTGTGTGCGCTGTCTTTTCAGGTGGGTTCCTGAGCTACTGCTTTAGACCATCCCTATTAAAGCTGGCCTGAGTGTGGCACGTGATCACGGGTCGAAATCTGCTCCATTTCAATAGGGCCAGATTAAATAGAAACTTCCATCTGGCTTCCATGCTGAGGCCAGTGGAAGCCTAAAAGAATCTATTTATTATGGCTTGTGCAGAACCTAGCCGGAGAGAGCTCCAACTGAGTATTTATTGAGTTTGGCACAAATGTTCGTTTTTGTTGGATGTTTGCATATAATTTTATTAATTCAACTTTTATCATATTCCAATATTTTTGGTTAACATGGGACTTTAAAATTAGTGGGCCATCTGCTTTAGATGTTGCAGGGTATTTGCTGCCAAAGATTTGCAAAGATGCAAAGCATGAGATGCACATATTTTCTCAGGAAAATAAATAAAATAATGAAAACGCTGCATTTACTGTTGTCCAAATGAATTTTCAAAACTCTAATTTTCCATTTTTGCTAACAAGCCTCATGGGCATTTAAATAAATCAACATGAAGTACATTTTGATATGTGGCTTTCTCGAGAGATGTCTGTGTGTATTCTCACATGTTGTACGGCGTCTCTGACGTTAAGGATGCTTCCCACTTAGCTGGGATTTTGATAATGTGGTGTGCATAAGATGTCTTTAATTTGCAGAGACAGATGTTAATGTGGCGTGCATTCAGGCACGTGCTCATTTGATTCACCCAGCGCCAGAGGTGTCTTGTTCTCGAGTGTTCTGAGCTGACTGCAGGGGCTTGTGTGTGACACGCGGCGTTTTCATGGAGTATCTTAAGAGTTAAGAAATCCAAGGAGTCAGTTAAACTGCACAACTGTTATATCTAAACTGATTTTTCTGACAGTTACTCCCACTTTGAATCCCTGGACTCTCTTACCTATCTCACCACTTCCTTTTTCTTCATTGCATGCCAGTTCTGACATCATGTTATAGACACACTTACTTATTTGGCATTCTCTGCCTTCCCCACTGTACATATAAACTCTCTTGACTATTAAAAGTTGGAAAAGCAAATTAAATTTGATTACCTCCTGTGTGTGGATAAATATACCTGAGCTCTGATTTGGTTCAGTCCAAGTTCATCTCCCAGGGCAGGGGCATTGCCTAGGTTACTATTGTTACTATTAGTTACTATTAATATTGTATTGTTACTGTTGTTAGTTACTATTAATGACCAAATCTCCAGAAACCAGAGGGTGCCTGGCACTTAGGAAATGCTGAATACAAATGTCCTGAGTGAATGAATGAATGAATGAACTAGTGAATGAATGGATTCTAGGATGAAGTTTTACTGCTGTTATACAGTCGGCAGCGATAATGAGTTAAATGTATTGATCACTCATTATTTGCCCAGTCCATTATCAAACTCTTCTTTAGACTCTGCCACAAACCTCGGAGGAAGGTGATATTCATACCCCAGTTGTAGAGGAGAAAACCTGCAGCCAGTGCAGCTTAGTCATGCACCACGTAGAAAGGCGTGCTTAAGACAGCTTTGATTTGGTGGAGACTTCTGTTTGGCCTTTGATGCTGGGCCCCAGGATTTTGACCCTGTAGGCAATACCCCTTCTCTGGAAGATGAGCTTGGCCTGAACCAAATCAGAGCTCAGCTCTATATATCAATACACTGGAGGTAATCAAATTTAATTTGCTTTTCCAACTTTTTAATGAAGCTCTCCTAACACGAGTGTGATTGTGAACTGGGAATTGATGTATCTGCTCTCTATTGAAAGACAAACAAGTTAACTCTGCTCATGAGAAGACTCTCAGTGGAGTCTTCCAGGGAAGGACAGTGCTGTTGACCCCAGCTCATGCTGCGGCTTTGACCTCAGTGTTGCCTGTGGTCCACTTTCTTTTGTGCTCCAGCCCAGCGTGGCAGTTTAGGGGCACGGGGGAGCCCAGCGGGCTCTGCTCTCACCTGCTGAAGCATTGGGCGAGCGGATACTCTTGAAGTATTCTGCCGGTGTTGCCGACAGAGCAAACACATAATGCTTCGTAGTTCTAGAATAAATACACTGCCTGTTGCTTTCCAGGCAATTTTGGGCCAGCGATCATTTTCACAGATATAAACTTTTCTCTCTCTCAAATCCTTAGTCACTTGTTTCTGGGAAGCTGTGATACCACCCGGTCCCTGATATCGCTGGTGTGTCAGCTTCCTGGCGCCTGTGGACACAGTCCCGGCCCGTGGGAGCAAGAACATTTTGGAAATGACTCATTAGCACCACTTCTTTGAGTGGGATCCATCAGCGGAAATTTCTCTGGGGATCGAAAGTTTCTAACCCAGACGATGGAAAGAGATGGATGCTTAGATCTTCCCAGAACATTTGACTCACCTGTTCAGGCAGGTTCATTTAACCCCTTATTAAATAGTCTTTTAAATATTCACAAAATTATATCAAAACCAATTTTCACATTGAAATTTTAACTGCTACATCTTCTAATGAATGCATCAGTGACTAAGCTGAAGGGGCCCCTCTTGCTTTGTGGGGTGGCCTCCGTTTGACTCAGAGCTGCCACAGCCCCAGTTTCCACCTGCAAGTCTCCACCGAGCTCCTCAACATGTGATTTATGCTCATGGTCAAATCAGACAAGGACCTGATGAGAACGGGGCTGACAGCAGGACCGGGAAGGCCCTCTGGGCACTGACGACTCCCATCCCCACTGAGGACAGGAACAGTCACGTGAGCAACTTTCCAACCAAACTGCAGGTATTTTCCAGCTTCCTTTTTGGCATACATAGGCCCTTGCCAGGCCTTGGTGTGGAAGTGTTTGAGATGCTGTCGTCTGTCTTCATGTGGCCACATCTGATGGGAGGGACCGGACCATGGGGAGGGGTGTAGGTCACAGGCCAGAGCAGATACACGTGTGTATGTCTAAGCCCTGCTCCTCCTTGTGGCACATCTCCACAGCTCTGGAGGCTTCTCACTGAATCAATGTTCGCCTTATCTATCAATCAATTTTATTGAGCTGTGTCAAAGGCGAGGACCACACCACATGAGCTTACCTCTCTGTTCTCTGACCCCGATCTATTTTAAGTGATTGCACTGTTATTATGACCTGTGACCTCAGCTGAGGCTAAGCTAGGATGGCAGGAGATAGGGTTTTCACAATCAGCCAAATTTGACCCTTTCAATGACAACCAATCTTACTGCCTCTTTGAACCTAGGGAGAAACTTGCGAACCTAGCATCCTCAAAGCCTTTGGTGATCCCTCAGGGGAAGGTGTGGGCAGGTCCTGGGCTCTCAGTGGTGTCCCTACAACTGAGGGGGTGTTCCTGAGACGCTTTGGGGGCCTGTCACATCATTGTAACCCCAGGATAGCATCTGTCTTTTCACTGAGTTTCATTGTCCTGAGGTCTCAGAGCAGAGGCCTCTGGGGCTGGGCCTGTCACCATCTACACAGCCCATGTCACTGTGCCTTCCTCACCGCTGATGCTGGACAGGGCACAGCCAGGGGGCCTACACGCCCTCTGTGACGCCATGACTGTGTCACCGTGTTAAAGTTTAGCCGGATGGTGTGACACTGACGTACCATGGTGGGGTCAGAAATCACTTGTGTGACAGAGCTCCAAACCGGACCAATCCCTCTTTTCTCAGGAAACTTTAACTGGAGAGGGGACTGAGAGGCCAGCAGGGGTCTGGAGCTGAGTGTCTGAGCAGCATCCACTGTAATGAGTGGTGTGGGTGCCGCTCCGAGGAAGGACCGGAGACGCCCGTGGGCACTGTGGGTGCGGCACTGTCATGCAGGCACCATGCGTGGACGTGGCACTCCCAGCTGCCATGTCACACGGGGGAAAGTTCATTGTGGCTTGGAGTTCTGCTTCGCAGCTGCCCCTATTGGCCGCTGTTTGTTGAGCTCTGGGTGCTAATGAGAACATTCTCCTAGCAGCCCCTGCATGGCCTGTGTTGTGCGCTGCGCACTCGCGGGGGAGAGGTTCTCCACGAGGCTTCAGCAAACAGCATCCAGAACAAGCTGCATGGAGGAGAGTGAGGGAGCCCCTATGTCCGTGAATCTGGAGTTAAAGCGTGCGTGTGAAGCTGGCGGCGAGGCCTCCTGGAAGTGTGTGCTCTCTGCCTGCAGCGGACCCCTTCGATCCCTTGCCACATCACCGTGGGCTGAGCTTGCCTGCGCTTGCCTGAGTTCATGTTACTGATGTGAGTGGAAACTGCATTTTGGTGATCAGAGTGAAGCCCGCAGAGCCAGGTGGATGGACTGGACTCGGGTAGGAGACGGGCTTGTCTTCTGCAAGACTGTATGTTTTGTGATACTGTTTAAAAACTGTTCATGACTCTCGGGAAGACTAGCTGGGCCCTGAGTCCTGCGTGGCTCGAGACTCACAGCTCCGTGGAGGAGTCTGCACCTTGTCCTGTGGGGCACATGCCTCATAGGGACTCTCCATCCTGGTTTGCTGCCATGTGACCATGAGGGAGCAGCAGCCGGTCAGAAATCAGTGATTTCAGGAGGTGGAGCGAAAAGCACCTTGAGCTCCGTTTACTTCACTGTCTCGTTGCTTTTATTTGGGAGCTCTCAGGAAGACATCAGCTCCTTAATGCTGTATTAGCCTAAATAGGTGCTTTTAAGGTCAGGGCACATGGCCAGCCATGTGATTCTGTCTTGCTGATACGCAACTGCAGGGGAAATGGGTGACGCCTATACCCCCTGGGCAGGAAATTCAGCAGGTGAGCCCTGAGATCTGTCAATGGACCCACTGCATGATGTCAGGTGATGCCCAAGGGCCTGCACTTGACCATCCTGGTTCCCGGCCTTTCACTGCCAAGGCTGGTGGCTGCTGTCACCTTGTTTTCCACTGTTTGTTCATGAGGGAGCAGAAGGCTGGGCTGTTAGTCCTGATTTCCCCCAGGCAGGTAGAGCAGCAGGAGTGTGCTGGTAGTTCACAGGTTTGGGAACCAGACAAACTGGAGCTGAATCCTGACTCCCCTTCCTAATTGCACCCATGACTTGCCACTCTGGCCCCCGGCATCCTGTTTACAGAGAGGAGGTAATACCATCACCTTTCCAGGGGGTTTGTGAGTCACAATGCTGGCATCCACTGAGGAAATCACAGCTTCAGTGCAGGTGTGCCCATCTGGGGCTAGGAGGCTGTGGCCCCCCACTTTCTGAATTTCTCCAAGGCGGGGACAGCACATGCCCCACAGGCTGCGAGAGAGCATCAGGGCAACACTCCCTGAGGGGGCCGGTGCTGCATGCATTGCTCTACTCCAGCACCAGGACTGGCTGGCTCCCTAGGAGCTTCAGCTGAGATGGAAATACAGGATGGGGGGAGGGGTGGGAGATTCTTGGGGGACATTTTCTGTCCCCCACCCCGAGCTGACTCTTGGCTCTTACAGGGCTCATGGGAGGGTCACTTGTATTGTTCTTCTGAGCCAGGCATGAGACCAGCTAGGTTACAAGTGAAGATGGTGTGTGGGTTCAAACTCCCACCTGCAAGGCCAGCCTTCTCTTACCTGCTGCGGCCACTGAGGAGGCTGGTCTCACCTGGACTAGCTATAGCCTGTCCTTCCTCCCTCAGCCTGGCATCCTGGGAAACTTGGGGGAGCAGAGAGCCTAAAACAATGTGAAACATGAATTGTGTATAAGAGGAACATTAGCTCATTGAAACTGGGGGGGGGGAGGGTGTTTGTTATAGCAGCATTATACAAATTATCCTGACTAATGCATTTCAAGATTTGGGGCCTGGGCCTCTGTGTGTGCTGAGCTGGCTACATAGAACAAGAAACAAAACACTTAGCTGCTGACTAGGGGCTGATGTTCTATGACCAAGGTCTCAGTGATCATAGGAAGTTACTTCTTGAAAATGTATAAAGCTGAAGAGTTAGGAGAGAAAGTGAGTGCTGTCTGAACAATGGGACATGTTTCTTTTTTGGGATGCTGTGTGATTTGGGAGAGTGATAATAGAGTCAAACAGTCCCAACTTTGAATCCTGGCTTATCCATTCAATTGTGTGAGTTTTACTAAACTTTTTCAGTTTCAGATTTTCTTTTAAAGGAGAATGACTGAAACTCTGAAATCATCATGAAAATCGCAATAACAAATGTATGACACACACAGATTACTTGGATGGTGATACATGTTTCAGCATCATTAGCTTCTGTCTCTATCCCCTTGCTCCAAATAAATGAACAGAGATCCTCCCAAGAGTTCTATTCACAGTAGATTGTTTCTTAACAGTTTTAACGGAAAGTATGCATTCAAGAGCATATTTACTGAAACATCAGCATAGATACAATAATCTTGACATATAAAACTAAATGCTTCCTTCCATCTGCAGAGGATTTTGACCAAAGAGTTGACGTCTTTCTAAAAACTTCTACCAAAACAACTCACTCCTGTGGCTGCTAGTATTGCTATGCGTTTGTTTAGGACAGGTGGTCTTAAAATTTTGGCTCCATTTCACCTCAGAGTAAGATGTGTTACTATTTTTACATTTTCCATCAGTGGAAACTAGAATATGTACTCAGAGACCAGAAGCCTCTCCCTGGTGGGCTGTTCCTCTGTTTCTTTGTATAGTTTGGGTAAACAGCTTGCTTCTCCTTGAATATGACCCAAAAAGAACAGAGAAGAACGAGGCTCCCAGCATTCACCCCGCCCCACTGTGTAAGGACTGGTGGGAGGGAGGCATGTCCCCTGAATGGGACATCACCCCCCTGGAGGGCCATCTGTGGGCGTTGCCTCTGCAGCTCCCTGGTTCTGCCCTTGGTGGGCTGGGCGGCAGCAGGAGAGCAGGGTCCCTTGCGATTTCCAGCACTGATGCAGGTCTCATATCTCTAGGGGACAGACACTTCTCAAAGTTCCCTCCTCCAAACTCCCTCCTCTGGGAGATGTGATGGGAATCTTGAGCTGCCTAGCAATGGCGAGGTGATGGGTGGAAGCAAAAAGCTGTAAGGGGATGAGGCTGATCTCATTGAGAAGAATGAATCTGGAAGGCCTTCTTCCTGGGAAGAGCATACAATCAACCCAGGCTCCACCCCAGAGTCGGAGGGGAGAAGGGTCACTCAGTGGTCGAGATGGACGTGGCAAGTGAAGCCTGGGGAATCCACACTAGGAGAAGTGAGAAGCAAGAGCAGGTGTGACCCAAGCTACTGCAGAGGCAACTTCCAGTACAAACAGAGGGGCCAGGGCCAGCGGCAGTGGGGCCAAGGTCGGGCAGCGACCAAGAGAGAAGGCAAGCCTGCGGAGGCCAGAGTCTCATTTCTGGCCCTTCAGATAAAGGGTTTCAGTGCCGGCTGGCTGAAATCAGAGACTTCTTTTTTTTTTTTTTAAAGATTTATTTATTTATGCATATAAAAACTGGTGTACAGGTCAGAGGTGTGTTTGGGGTGGGGGGTGAGAGGATTCGCCAGAGACAGAGTGGGGAGCAGAACAGGTGGATCTGCTGAAATACACTGCTGAGGGGAGCAGCGGGGAGACAGGAGAGGTCTGCTGTGCCACGTGGGTCACCTCCCTGGTCAGGGATCGAACTCATCATGCAGCAGTGGCTGCAGGTAGCTTCCTAGTGCAGTGCTTAACCCCTTGCGCCACCAGGGAAGCCCTTACTTATTACTCTTTCCAGATATCAAATCAAATGAAGTTGGCAAAACTCAAAATTACAAAGGAGTTAACTGAGGGATGAAGCTTTTGTCTCTGGTGTGGATGTGATATGGCAATGTCCTTACCAGAGGGGCTGGGCTGTGCACTAAGGAGGAATGTCCGCGCTGCCTGTGGGTGGAATAAGTAGCCCCAACACTGAGTCACTCTAAGAACACCCCTAAGGAGAAACTGCTAAGAAACTGCTAAGGAGAACTGTGAGCCAAACAAACCACTGCACACTTACTAGGGAATTTTTATTCCCATCAATTGATAATAATAATAAATAATAAAACAGATGGTTAAATTTTCCAGGTGCAATACTATACAGTGAAATGGTAATTGAAAACCATGCTTTGATTTAGTGTTCTGTGCTGTTTGGGTGAGCATTGCAGGCGTGTTGCTGGGTCACACAGCGGTCCTGTTCTTGGGGTTCCCGCGTGCACAGGGCAGCTTGTCGGGGTGCTCTCATCACACCTGCTGTCACTAGTCATTGGAGGGGGCCGCCCTCACAGGTTTGTGGGGTATCTCAGTGTGCTTTTTATTTGTGTTTCCGTGATAACTGGTGTTGAGCATTTTTTTTTTTCACGTTTCTTTTGGGCTAATAGGTGTCTTCTCTGGACAAGTGTTTATGTAGGGTTCTGCCATTTTTTGACTGGGGTCTTTGTTTTATCTTTTGCTGTTGAGTTGATGTGGTGTATGTGTACAGTGGAATTCTACCCAGTTATAAAAAAGAGAATCGTGACACTTTCAACAACATGGATGGAACCTAAGAGGATGGTGCTAAGTGAAATAATTCAGAAAGAGGGACACTGGTGACTTCCCTCATATGTGACTGTAGAGAAACAAAACAAAGGGAAAATAAAACTAGACCAAAATGAATGCTGGGTTTCTGACTGCAGAACTGAATGAGTGAAAGAGTAGAGAAAGAAGGAGCAAGTGACATAATTCTTACAAGATGGCATGCTGTGGGTCCCTGTGTGGGCCTGAGCATGGAGGTGAGGTGGCGTTAGAGCTGGCACTGGAGCAGCCACAGTGAGCAGGGAGCTGGGGCCAGAGGGACAAAGCTATAGCTGAGAGAGGCCTGGGCTCTGCCATGACCTCTATGTGGCCTAGGTAAACATGCTGATTCCCTGAGCGACTTCTGGCACTTACATATTCTTATAGGGGTTAGTTTCAGGTTCGATCCCTGGCCAGGGAACTGACCCACAGAGACCCCTGCTGTCTTGCCTGCTGATCCCCTCAGCAGTGGATGTACCTCTTCTGCTCCCTACTCTGCCTCTGGGGAATCCTCTCACTTCCTCCAAACCTCTGACCTACACCCCAGTTATTGTATGCATAAATAAATAAAATTAAATCTTTTTAAAAAAGAAGAAAAACAGGACCGCCATCGTGGTGCAAGGGGTTAAGCACTGCACTATGAAGCTATCCACAGATACTGCAGCACGAGTTCGATCTCCGCCAGGGAGCTGACCCACATGGTACGCAGACCTCTCCTGTCTCACCCCACTGTTCCCTTCAATAGTTTATTTCAATCCATCTGTCTATTCTGCTCCCCACTCTGTCTCTGGTGAATCCTCTCACCCTCCACACCTCTGGTCTGCACCCCAGTTCTTGTATGCATCAATAAACAAATATTTTTTTTTTTTTTAAAAGATAAACAACAAACAGAAAGGAGGAAGGGCCACACAGCCCACCTCTGGTGGGAGGGGTGACCTTGGGGTCCCGGCAGCTGGTGGAACAGAGGGTCTCCGGGCACGGACTGAGGTGCAAGCAAGGAGCAGGCCGTGGCACGCCTGAGGCTCTGTTGGCGAGGTCTTGTGAATGACACGTCTGATTCAATATGTGCTGTTAAAAGGAGTTGGAGCCGTTGCCATGGCTCTGAACAAGCTCCTCGCCTGTTGGGGCCGTGCCTGCAAGCGGACCCTGCGAGACTCCATGTCCGCGACACTCCAACTCCTTGCTGAGAAAGCATAGCTAGATAACTCCCCAGTGCACACATTCTTTTAACTCCTTTCGGGAGCCCCTTTCGGAGTTCACGTCCCCCCGCCACTGACTCAGTAAGAATGCTTAGCATGAGAATATTGGCTGAAAAATCCAGGCAAGCTGCACTGGCAGATGGAGTGTGGCCATTTTTGAAGAGGAACAAATGTATGAATTTAATTAGAAAGGGATTGACAAGTTCCTTTCCTCGGGTTGCATAATTTTGGAGACAATTGGGATAAAGTACATTTTTTTCCCTTATAAAGACAGAGGGTTAAGACACTTTTTCATTTCTTTTTATTGTGTGTCTACCTCAGCTTGGAACACCTAAATTGCTTATGTGACTTTTATTTTCCAGATCTGTGGATACACACGGGCATCTCTGTGATGCTGTGGGCAGGAGACCCTGTTGGCACTAGCTGATTTATGGTGACCGGTGCTGACCAGTGCTCGCAGCCTTTGCACCCACCGCCTCACTCCACCTTGACCATTTGTCAAGCGCGCACGCGAGGAGAAAATGCAATCTTCCTGAGGCAGGCCCCTGGACATCGTGCTGTTTTCACAGGGGATATTTTAGAGGCCGATTTTTGGCCTCCCAATATAGCAAACGGAGAACTAAGGACAGAGGACACCCTTCCTGGCATTAAATGCCCAGTTCAGCAAGGATCAGCTTGCAGAGGCCAGAGACAGCGACTGAACTTTACCCAGAGAAAGGTGGGCGGGGGGTTGCCTGAAGCAGATTTGTCTTTAGTATGTGATGCTACATAAATGTGAAGCAAGGGCTGTTGAGTGAATGATGCATGAGGGAAGTGGGGGTGGGGGGGGTTCCAGTGAGAAGGGCCCCTAGTACTGGGGGCATCCCCACAGCCTTGGAAGGGGCACAAATACCCCCTTCCCCCAGGACTTCCCCTGATGGCACCCAAGTCTGACCTTTGGCCCCTGTGGTGCTCTGCACTGTCTTCCTGTGCCTGTCAAGACTGGGCCTTTCTATCTCAAGTGACCAATCGGGCGAGGCTAGGGGTGGGAGCTGTGCGAAGACTTCCAGCTTTGTCCTTGTCAAGGGAAACAACCAAGGGCTGGGCCAGACAGCACCCTGGCCAGTGACCACAGGCAGAGGAGCTGCTCCCGTTCTCAGACGAACTAGGAGATTCTCTGGGCCAGGCCCTGGTCAGTCTGTGAAGCTGAAGGCACGAGCCTGTCTTCTCAGGCAGCCACCACGGAGGCCGCCTCCCGGGATGAGTGTGGCAGTGGATGAGTCATCAGGGCTGGGGAGAACCGGTCTGCCAGAAAGAAGCAAAGACTGGCATGGGGCGGCGGCTTGGGAGATGCGTGTGGTGGGCAGGCGAGTGCACAGGACCTGTGGTGAGGACGCCTGTGTGGTAGGGCATTCCCCCCACACAGAGCAGCTCCAGCCAGAGTCAGGACAGCCAGCCCCGAGCTGAGGACACAGGGGACAGTGCCGAGGGCCAGAGCCATGGTGATGATTAGGGGTGCTCTGGGTGGAATGTGTGGGAGGTAAGTCTTTGAGATGTTTTAATTAAGCAGGCAGCTTTAAGTTGAGGAGAAATGGGTGGATGTGCGGTTTATGGACGCTCATGCTCTAGGACTAGAGAGGAGAGAGGGGTTGTTCAGAAGCCCACCTGGGGAAGGCCCCGGCAAGTAAGCAGGACTGTCATAGGAGCAAGATCTTGCTACGCTTCCTCCCGGTCCAGATGTTAAGATCAGTAGATTCTGCTGACAATGGTGAGTTGACTTATCATGTGGAATCCTCTGAACTTTTCTTTGGAGTTAAAATCAAAGATCATGTAAGACAACAGACCATTTTGCTTCTATGTCAACTCAGGGGTGGGGATTTCATTTTAGAAGAGAAACCCATAGACTCAGGGAAGACACGTCTTCCTTGTGGTCCTTTCGCTGTTGACAGTGAACTGGGGACGCTACGGGCTGCATGATGGGTCTTAGCTTGGATGCTGGACCACTTAGGTTCAATTTCAGGAACATTTATAAAATGGAATTGTGGAAAATCTTTAATAGTTGGCATTTCTTATGAAGTATTTTTGGATAACAAAATGAATAAAAAACACAAAATTTACTTTGATGGCAACTGTTGGTACATTTTTAAATAGTATTAACTGACAGTGCATCACGCTCAAGATGGGTTGAAGCAGGTGTTCCCTGACGCCAAAGCTGTGTTTCTGTAAAAAGCCGCAACAGGAAGCGGCTTCTCTGGGACAGCTACACCTGTCCTGGGTCAGCACCGGGCCAGGAGCTCCAGTCAATGTGACTCATTCTATCAAAGCCCCAGTGCATTATAATCCCCAAAAAACTATAGTATTTTGGGTAATATTTTTGTTCCCATATGTGCGTTGATTGGTTTTTTAAGTTTAAAGGTAGAAAACTGTCAATGAAAAATCATGAGAATTAGAAAAGTGTAAAATAATTCACATAAGTTATAGTCTCTAACAAGTGATGAAACTGTTGATTTGGTGGAATACAATCTTTCATATCGTTTTTGCATTTAAAGGAGAATAAGATAGGCACTTTGCTTTTACAACCTCATATATATATATATTAAAGATTTTTTTATTTATGCATACAAGAACCAGGGTACAGGCCAGAGGTGCAGGGGTGTGTGTGTGAAAGGAGTCACCAGAGACAGAGTGGGGAACAGAACAGGCAGATCCACTGAAGTTCACTGCTGAGGGGAGCAGCGGGCGAGGCAGGAGAGATCTGCTGTGCCATGTGGGTCAGCTCCCTGGCCAGGGATCGAACATGTGCTGCAGTGACTGGTGATTAACGTCATAGTGCTGAGATTTAACCCCTTGTGCCACCAGGGAGGCCCTACAACTGCTTATATTTTGACATAGTACTTGATGGACAAATATCTATCCTGATTATAGATCTAGAATTTGAGCTTCAGTGACAGCTTTATTCCCCACTAGAGACACGTAGCATTAAGTCACTAACTCACAACTACACATGGAGGTTTAACTTGATTTTGCTTTGTTACAGTGACAAACAGTGCACTGAATACTTCTCTATGTCTAACTCTGTGTGTCTGTCCAGTGGTTGCCTTAACCCTGTAGAAATGGGCACTCCCCTGAGTTTGTCACCACTTCCAATCACCTTCTGCAAAGCAGTGACCGTGGGGGCTGAAGTCAGGGACCCTGCTTGCCCTGCTCATGAGATCATGCCTGTGTGTGCCCCATGCTGCTTCCAGGAACATTTGCTGCCCACATTTTCCAAAAAAAGTAAAAATTGCTTTTAATTTTAACCAATTTGAAAAAAGGCATCCATTTGAAAAATAAATTTTAGAAACTTTTAATTCTATACGCAAAAAAGAATAGCATCAAATCTGTGAAGAGAAAATACATTTGCACTGATAAAAAATTATTTAGTATCCATCAGGCACTATGGCCCACAGATAAACAGCAGGGCAGTTCTTTGTAGTATTATCGACCAGTGTAGATGCCGATGTGACAGCGTAGATGGTTGCTGTGATTTACCTTCAAAAATGAGCTCAGTATTTTTAAAAATAGGTTTCAGTGGCAGCATATTAACATTTGTTAAGTGTGAATTGACATGCACTATAAAGCATTAATAAAAAGCAAAATACAACATTTTGTAGGCTATTTCAGCTAAATGTCATAAGGACTTGAGTTCAGTAATGTAAGCGGTGGTCGCTGGCAGTTTCGGCAGAGATATCATTGAGTTGGCTGGATCCCTCAGTGACCCACAGCAAGGGGGGCTGCTCCAGATCAGATGACTGTCCCCCCTCAGCACCAGCAGCCACCAGCAGACACACGAGCTGCCTTGGGGTACGCCCACTCCCCAGGAAAGTGCAGGTGTGAGCAATCCATCTCTTCAGAGCCTCTCCATAGGGTGAAGTGTCTGTCTCCACAGCTGAACCAGTTTTAGGTGGGACGTTGACCCCACAGCTCCAATTTTCAGATACTTTTTAATTCTATGAATAAGATATTTTGGCCAGTTATGAAAACAAACAAAACAAAAAGCACACAAACAGGGCTTGCAAAAATATTGATGTTCTTCTCTCACCTCCCTAAGCCACAGTCATTGATCTCTTTACATTGAAACTTAATTCACAGGACTTGAAAAGCGGGATGCATTTGTACTTGTACTGGAAGGACTTGTCTTGTCCCATCTACCTGGCTGACTCCGTGGCCAAAGTTTCCCGAGCTCCTCCTTGCAGCCCTGAGGTGTCAGGCACTCTTGCCCTGAGACCACGCCAGAGGCCCCTTCAGTGCCAGTGCGGGGGCTGGAAGGGAGTGGCTGGCAGCCACAGCTGGATCTTGCCTGCTTGCCAGGCTTGTGCAGGCCACTGTGAGCTGCTGGCCACACATGAGGTCATTTGTCGAAGAGCAGTTCTGAGGCAGGGATGGGGTGCTGAGGTGCTCACTGTCAGTCTGTCTGTGCGGTGCCTGGAGTGCACCCCAGGGGAAGAGCTTGTGCATGGAGTGTGGCTGGGTCCACTGGCAGACCTTCTTCTGTCACCGGAAGAGATAGGCTGTCACCGTGATGAGCCCCAAGCAGGATAGGTAACTGGTCCTACCTGCCCGGGGGGCAGAGGGCGGGGGGTGGTGGTGGTGGAAATGACAGATGAGCGCTATGGGAGCTGGGCTTGACCAGCAACGTCATCGCTAAGTGTCCTCTTTCTATCTGTCAGCTGGTGCTGTGACATCCATGTCACTGCATGGAAAAACACTGAAGTAGCAGCCTGGGAAGAGAAGACAAAGTCCTCATCATCAGTTACCATCTCAAGGGAATTATCAACACTGAACTAATTGAATTTGCTTATAGATGATTTCAAATATATATAATATACAAATAATAAAACAGACTACATAGTCTGGACTTTGTGTGTTTATGCACATGTATGTCTTGTTACATATAATATATGCTGTTAATATTATATATACACACATATAACCAATGACATAAAATAGCTTACAACACTTGTGCACACGATATCCTTTCTTATAATTATTACACATGTAAGTTTGTGTCCTTATAGATCAGCCTATATGTGAAGTATAAGAATAAAAACAGTAATAATAAAAATGCCAGTTAATTCAAAAATTGTACTAGAGGGAAAAATATATGAACTTTCTCACTAAGAAAAGCAAAAATGAAAAGACTTTAACTTCTGACTGAAAGGGGTTACAACTTTTTCAGAATTGTTTTTTCTCTAGCGAAAACTAGAAAACTGGCACCACTTAGGACACAACTCTGTACTGACTGTGGATGAGAGTTGATGCAGGCCTGTGGTCCCTAGAGAGGGGATGTGTGACATTGGGCCCAAGGTTGCCCTGGATTTTGTTCTTGAGACATTTTCAGGTTGTCTGGATAGAACAGGGAGAGCAAAGTAGCCTGGTATTGGCAAATGCTTACCAGTAATTTCATGCATTCCCAAATCCATACAACATACATATACCTTGTAACACAGGAGGTAATCCAGCTGTCCCCTGGACATGCAATAGGGACCTATGGGAAGGAAAACAAAAGAACTTCTGTGACAGAAACACACAATCCATCAAACACAGGCACTTGTGTGGGTGGCTGGTGCCCAATGTACAAGCTGTGAGAGTAGAGATTCACCTCCCACAGGTGAGCTCTATCTTTATAGAGTGATACAAACATAACCCAAAAGTTGACATGTCAAGAGTTAATTCAGTGTAAAACAAATATAAAAGTGAATAATATTTTTTAAAAGTAGATAAGGATAAATTTGTAAATTATCAGACGGAAAATTAGTAGAACTGAAAATCCCAATATAATTTTGGAAATTTCAAATAAAATAAATGAATCACCAAAAAGAACAAAAAAAATTTAAAAATACCAATACACCATACTGAAATAGATCAAGCATATATAACCTGAAATGTAGGGGAAATTAATAATTTAAAGAGAATGATGTGCATAGACAAATGTTAGCAAACTTTAAATATTCATTTTCTAATATAAATTTAAATTAATGGAACTTGACACAAGAAGCATGTTAAATATTAAATGCGGCAGTAAGCATAACTCATTTTTAAAGTTTGCAAGGAAATGCCTCAAAAATATCTACATACATAATTATAGGTTAACCCTAATAAAACTTTATAAAACACATAATTTACATTTGGTTTCTAAACAACTCAAAATTTAAAAAGTTGGACCTCTACTACATCTGTTTAATGACTCACAATAAAAAATGACAAATATTATAGCACTCTAACTTAACAATATGGATGCAATCATAAAAAATTAGCAGGTGCTGAGAAAATTAAGGCAATATTTCTGGATATAGTCTAATTCAATATATCAAATGGTTATAATTCATATATAAGGTCAACAATGAGCCCAGTTTTATGATGAAATCAGAAGCTTTTCTTGACAGCTTTATTGGATGTACTTCTCAAGCTCTATAGAGTATACAATTCAGTATTTTTGCATTTACAGCTGTACAATCATCACCATTATCTAATTTTGGAATGTTTTCATTACTCCAAAAACGGACCTCGTGCCACTAGCAGTCACTTTCTAATCCCTCTGAGTTCTCACATGGATGGCTACTCCTTATTTTGATGCCACATATTTGTGTATACCAAACATATCATATAAGTGAAATCATACACTGTATAATCCTTTGTGAGCGGTTGCTTATTGTGCTTGCAAGGTCCTTGCATGTCTCAGTATGTGTCTGCACCTAAATTTTGATTACAATGTAATATTCCATTGGTGGTTGCCCAAATGCATTTCCTCATCAGTGAATGGGTGTTTGAGTTGTCCTAGTCTCAGACTCATTTGAATTTGCTGCATGTATCCCTTGCACAAGGATGTGTGTGTGGGTATTCATATCCCTTGGGTACGTCCTTCGGCTGGATTTAGAGGGTTACACAATGACTCTTTGGCACTGTGAGGAACTTACAAGCTGTTTTACAAAGTGGTTGCATTTTCCAATGTGGATGACTTTCATTTATTTTTCTTCTCTAATTACTCTGGCTAGCCACCTGTGCACAAGGGCAGAGGGCAGAGGTGGAAGCACAAAAAGTGTTGACACTGACTCAAAAAGAATTAGAAGATGCAAGGCTGCCTATCAGCGAGAGTCTCATGGTGATTTACAAAATTACCACAAATATCTTTACTGGAAGAATAATTAACCCCAATTCCTTATAAAACCTATCTCCAAAATCTAGGAAGGAGCAACCCCCATGTACTGTGAAACTAGTACTATTCTCTACCAGACCAGACAAAAACATCACTGAAAGGAAAATTGCAGACACAAATCCTTCATAAATATAGACATAAAACCCTCAGCAAAATGCCAGCAAACCTTCTCAAGCAAAACACAAAAGGATTGTATTGCAGGTATCCAAAATATTATTATAACACATCGCATGGAAAGGATGAAGCACAAAACACACATGATCATCCAAACAGACACAGTAAAAAACATTTGACAAAATACAAACTATTTCCTCTTTAAAATACACAGATATTAGGCATAAATAAGAATGTCTTAATCTGATAAAAGGGCATGTAAAATATGTTTTTTTTCATTCATTCATCATAAAAATTATTTTTAGGGCTATGTTAATTTACACATATTTGTGAATTTCTCCAACTTTTTTCTAGTATTGATTTCTTGTTCAGTTCCATCATCAGTAGGGAGCACATTTTATGTAACATGATAATTTTTTAATTTATGGTACTTGTTTTATAAAATTGAATAGATTTTATCCTGGAAAATGTTTCTTCTATGCTTGAGATGTTGTGCTTGGTTGTTATGTGGTGATGTGTTGGATAGGTATCTTTTAGTTCTAGTTGCGTTAGTGTTCGGGACATACAGGTTCTTGTTAATATCTTGCTTAATTGTCCTACTTACTACTTAAAGTGGAATATTTATACCTCCAATTATTAATACTGATTTTTTTCCATTTCTCTCTTTAAATCTGTCAGTTTTTGACTTATATGTCTTGGAACACTGTTGATAGGTGCCTATATATGTATGATTTGTCTTCCTGATGGATCAACTCATTATTAAAATGTTTGTTCATATCTTCAGAAACTTTGTTTTTGTTTTAAGATCTAATATGTCTGCTATAATTACAGCCAATCCACTCCTAGTCTTTCATAATTTTTCTTAGCACGTTGTATTTTTTCATTCTTTTAATTTCAAGATATGTGTTTCTTTGAGTCTAAAGTATATCAAATCTAGAGCAAAAATAAGAAAACCACAAAATTAATTTAAAAAATTATAACTGTATAGTCTATGGGATACTACCTTTATATGATCAAAGATATCTAGTTCTGATAAATAGTTAAATTCATTCTTCTTTAGTAAAAAATGCAAACATTTCTTCTAAAAACACATGTAAAAACAACATGTAAAAATACTTCTCTGGGATCACTGATTGATGTAGTAAGGTATTTTTTGAAATGAGATAAACAAAATAATTCAGAGAAAAACATCTCACCTCTCTTCTAGTAATCTATTCTTTTATTGATAGCTCCTATAATAAACTTATAGAGCCTATGCTCTTTTGATTGAACTGATTATAATGGTTTATCTTCTCTTTCTAAATTATTAGCTTCAGGGTAAAACTCACATTTTACCCTGAATTTTTAGCTCTGTGGTTCAGGGCCACAGATGACCAGAGGCATAAAAAAGCTCCATAAAGAAATGCGTAATAGATGAATTATTTGAAGATGAACTAAATTCCATCTTATGAATAATGAAGTAGATCAACCAAAATGTTATTAGAAAATCAGAGTTTAATAAGGTAGCTATGCTGAAATGACTACAAAAATTAATGGATTTCTTGTATGTCAAAAGTAACTTTTCAAAAGTTGATTGGCTCATAGCAGCTGAAAATGCACTAAAAATATCTAAAATTGAACCAAAATACAAACATGAAAATATATGGAAAATAAAAACTTTAAATCTGTATTAGGAGGCATCTAAAATTCAGTCAATAGGTATACTGTGCTTATACTGCTCTTCTCCCTAAATTAATCTCTGTGTGTAATAGAACCACATTCAAAATCCCAATGAATGTTCTTAGGAGTTTCACTAAAAACCCACAGGCCTACCTAATAATTAATTAATAAAACATTCAAGAAAAGTAATGGTTTGGGAATAGAGAGTGGTAAGATTTTAGTTCCACATGCTATGATATACAAAGTAGGGATAATGAAAAGCATGTGGTCCTGTGAAACTAGTAGAGCAACAGGAAGACAGATCAAAGGAATGGACTAGAAAACCTCAAAATCATCTATTCTACATAGGGGACAATAAAGTCATTTTCTCATATCAATAGGAAAAATGTGAACTTTGAAAACGTGTTTTAAAAAGTTTAGATTCTGACCTCACACTGTTTTCTAAAATTGCTTGTAGGTGGATTAAAAATCTAAACCTATAAAATAAGAAACCATAAAGTCACAGTTTGTAATGTAGGGAAAGGTTTCTTTAATCTTGTAGAAGGAATTTCTAAACATAACTTCAAAGCAGAAGCTATGGAGGAAAAGATGGATATTTTCATGTATGTGAAATTATGAACTACAGATGCCAAAGCACACCTTAAAAATGTTAAAAGCAAATGGACTTGATAGCATGTGTACTGGATGTGATAAAGGCTTCTCAAATACACAGGGTCTTCTACATCAGTGTGACAGTCTGGACACACTGACAGAGGAGTACATGGGATGCCCCTTTCAGGGAGGATGGAAACAGCATGGCCCCTTGGAGCACCTGGGAATTTAGGGGCTGCCCAGGTTTTGACAGGGTCAAGCTCGAGGGAATCGCAATGCTTCCAAGTGCTTTTCAAAGGAGCTGTTGGGAGGCAGCGCCAGACCTGGCAGTGCCAAGACCAGGCCTCGGCCTGGGAGCCCACACCCATCCCAGAGTGGCAGGTCAGGGTCCACCTCATAGGCCAGGCAGGGCAGCCCTTGGAGCCACGTGCGATTTTGGCTTCTCCTCCATAGCCAGCTGGCTTCCCTGCGGGTCTGTTCTTGGCTAAATTGATCAGAAAAAAATCTTAAGTGTTACTGCATTCTTTCTCCACAATCCACTCTCCCTGGAAGTGCTCCAGAATATAGATAAGGAGTTGTCCAGTCACACATGTGACTAATAGCCATGTAGTCCAATGCTTCTTGGAAACACAAAAAGAACATCTTCCACTACCGGAACAGTGATCATGAAGGATTATGAACACGAGTCCACCCGGCTGACCCAGGTGTGCTCAGGGCAGTGGTCCTTCTTTGGAGTCACCAGAGGCGTCTACCCAAACCCATCCACATGGGCCTCTCTTCTGACATGTTCATTCTACACTCAAAATTAATGGAGGGGGACATGGAAGAATATGGGAAAAATGTAGTCAAGGACTATCAATGTCAGGGGCCACAAAAGGTGGGCCAGGCACCCGGGGCTCTGCACTTGGTGCACCTGTGTGCGGCACGCCTGGAGGCAGCTCTGGCCAGTCACCGACTCCGTCAAAATCCAGAAGCGTGAGTGGAATTAGCCCTGACCTGGGCAGCGTGAAGGGCCCTCGCGTGTGGTGTCACATGCAGTGTTGTTTCATTTAATAAAAAAAGAATTTAAAGTGTCCTAGCGGACTTCTGCTGTCTGAATCCCATTGCTTTTCATTTTTGTGTTTTTAGTTTTCAAGACGTACTTGTGAATGTGCATGTTGTTTTTCAAAATGACCTCGTTAAGTAAAAATATTTTGTTAAAAAAGCATAGCTGACACAGCATACTGCATGGGATAAAGACGTATTATATGGAAAATAAAAGCTTTATCTCAAGAGGCATCTCATCAAAGGTCGTTGGGGAGACTAGACTGGCCTGGCAGGTCGTGAGTGAGTGGGACACACCCTGTCTCCCATCGCCAGGGCCCCAGGGCCGTGGCCCCAGCAGCAGGGATGGCGCTGCTCTCCCAGGACAGCCTCCGGCAGCACACCCTGTCTCCCATCGCCAGGGCCCCAGGGCCGTGGCCCCAGCAGCAGGGATGGCGCTGCTCTCCCAGGACAGCCTCCGGCAGGTGGGGCGGGGCACAGACGCCCTGACTTTGAATGGCAGGGTGCCAGTTCTTTCCTGAGCACCCTGAGAAGCCCTTGGCTGCTCCAGTCCATGGCATGCTCTGGCCACAGGGAGACTTTTTTTTTTTAACCCTCGGGGAGGGGCTTCCCAGAGATAGGACACCCGCCGGACTGCAAGCCCTGGGACTGAGAACTTCACAGACATAAAGCCGTGTAAAGCACGCCCTCCCCTGTCCTGTGTGACCTGGGCTCCTGGTCAAACAGTGAGTGTGAGCACAAGGTCACACCCAGTGGAACAGACACGGCACACTTAACACAGTGAGCTCGCGCAAGACCAAGAGTCATGTTTGTGTCGTCGATTCAGCCCTGGGATTCACAGAGGAGACTGCCGTGTCGGGATCCCCAGGTGGAAGACAAGACCCTGCTTGGGGCCCCGGGTCCAGGGCCCCCTAGGGTCTTCCATCCTTATTGTCTGGGCTCCTGCTCCTCTCCACGGAAGAGGTCACACAGTCATGGGCTGGGGAGGAATGTCACTGGGCTTCAAGGGAATGTCCCTCAGCTGGCTGTCCCCTCCTCATGGGTCACCCTGGGGCTCCACGCACAGTGGCTCCAAAACAGAGGCATTTCTTGCAGCCAGCCCCCCCACCCCAGCACCCACCCAGACCAGCCTTTCTTCCCTCACTGGAGAGAGCACCATTTGGGAGTGAGAAGGACCTTCAGCTCTTATTCAAAGGTCAGGAAACAACCCAAGAGAAGGAATCACCAAGCTGGCGATGGCCAGTGTGTGACAGACGGCCATTCTTCCCAAGAGAAGGTCCTCGCTGGAGGCTGCCCCGGGACACAGCTCCCATCTCCCAGGGTCAAGGCCAGGCTGCTGCATGCGCATGCACATATGCTGGGTTTTTCTAAACCCCCTCACCCTCGGGGAGTTGGTGGCTTCTATTGACATAATGAGCTGCATGCTTACTGCTAGCTCCTCACTGTTGCCAGGAACTTAGGGCTCTCTCCTTAAATTACACCGTGCCTGCCCAGTGGAGTCAGAGGAGTTGGAAGGCGCGCTATACTCCCCAGGCCTAGAAGCGGGTGGCGGGACTGGCCTGCAGCTCGCACCTCACACCGACCATGGGCCACCAGGGTGCATCAGGTGCTGAGGTTGGGAAATGGTGAGTGCGGGTGGGTGAGAGCTGGGTGCTCACCTACCGCATGCGTTCCCCCTGGGGGCCTGTAGCGCCTCCCACAAGGCCCATTGGTCAGGGGAGCGGGGGACAGGAGCTGGGGAGACTGCAGGCGCGACCACTCTCACTGGGTGCCCGGATGCTGCTCTCTCAGACTGCAGTGTGGCTCAGGAATGGCTTTCTCACATTTCGGTTTGCGTGTGGTCCCAGAATTCACCCGCCTTCCTGCCACTCTACTGGTGTTCAAACACAGCAGGGGAGAGTAAGGGCGGGGGAGGTGAAGCACACAGCTGCTCGCGCCATCCTGGGAGCCTAGTGCACTGTGGGCCCAGCTTCAAGGCCCAGGGGTGCCTGCCGAGTGGTCCGGGTGGCAGCTCCCACACCCAGGGGCTGGGGTGAGCCCAGAGCATGCATCCTGGGGTGCTCCACAGGGTTTTGGTCATCTTGGGGACCTGACCTAGTCCTGGAGACTTGTGTTCCTGCCCCAGAAAACGCCTCAGGCTGATGTGCAGAGGAGTCATGTGGCCTTTGTCCATCAATAAATGTATTTTAATAAACTTCATTTTCAAAGAGCCATTTCAGGTTTACACAAAAAATTAAAGTGACACCCTCAACAGTTTAACACACTTCTCCTGTTACCCCCACCCTGTCCCTGACTCTGCCTGAGCCCCTAGTACCTCCTATTTTCCTTTAATCTGATTTTGCTTCCCTGTGCCCACTAGTCTTTGGGGATATTCTGGGTTGTCAAGTCGCCTGCTGAGTGAACGCCCCTACTTGTCTGACACCCCGACAGCCACCTGCCTGGAGCTTCCTGAGCTCCCACGTGCTAAAGAGGCGGTTTCCTGCTTCCTTGATAGCCCAGGAGAGGGTGTACTTGCTGGAATGCATTTCCTCTTGATGGAAAACCAGATAAATAGGTGAATTGATTTTCTCCCAAAAAGAAAACCAATTCTTGTTATCTCTGTATTTGAGTTACTCAAAATCTTGCAATTATTTGGCACAGAGTAGTAACCTGCTGATTTTAGAATAATAATGACTTTCAAAAAGTGGCTGACATGGGGGAACCCAGTTGGTGAGCGCCCCACCAGGAAAGGCTCCTATAGTTTGGGGGTGGTGCTTTTGGGGAGATTTTCCAGAGAATTTGGCTGTGGTTTGGTTTTCACACTCAGGAAAACCCAACAACTTCATTAAGCAGCATTTAAGAGTCGGGGAAGTCGTAATCATTTTAGGTGCTGACTTCACAGAGAAATCCATGCTGTGGCACTCTCTGGTCACCTCTGCCTTCCCCACAGTGTCCATAACTGCCTGACCTGTGTTGAGGGCAGGTCTCATGTTTGGCCTCCAGTGTGGCCACCTGACAGTGAGTGAGTCACTCACTCACTCACTCACTCACTCACTCACTCACTCACTCACTCACTCACTCACTCACTCACTCTCTTTAGTTTTCAACTTCTTTGGTTCAGGAACTCATTAAAGGAGAACTAGGCATTGGAGACCAAGGTGGCTGGGCATCACCTGTGGGAAGGCCACCAAAGCCCTCCTCCTGGGAGCGGTTCCATGGGCCCACCTGTGAGCTGTTGATGGAAAACCCCACTCGCCCTGGAGGAGGCCAGGTCACCGGGCAGGGCGTTGTGAGCTCCAGGGGCGGTGGTGAAACAGGAATGCTCATCGTCATCCACGAGAACAGTGAAGACACACTGACCATGTGTGTCCTTGGGGTCCAGGGGCCCAGTGGGCAGAGGGGCAGGGCCGGGGTCACTGGGCATCAAGGAGGCAGGGGTGGGGATGGGGTTTGCATGTGTCAAGGGTGCTCCTCATTGCAACCTGACTCTCCCCTGTCCTGTCCCCAGTGTAAGAGGCCAATTTAGAATGAAATGTGATACTTAAAGATACTTAAAGAAAATGTCCTTGATGGTCAGGAGTGTCCCTTCATAGGTTCAGTGTGCACAGAAGAGTTTTGTGTGTTCTGTAGGGTTTAGGGTGCTCTCCTATGACAGGAGCCTGTCCCCAGAACCCTTGCTGCCCACAGGCCTGTCCTGTCTGGGCCGGTGGCAGATGATGCCGTGGTGGGTGACCAAGCCTGTGGCTACGGGGAGGACCTTTGACTGATGCCGCGGCTCTGGGAGATCTCCAGACAGCGATCGTGACTCACCTGGGAGTCGCAGGTGCCATGTGCCAGGCGGGGCTGACAAGCATTCTGTTTATTACCCTTGAGCTTCCTGCATGGGGCAGCGCTTCTCCTGCTTGGGTGGCTGGTGGGCTTTGAGGGCTGCTTGGAGAGGGTCCACCCAGACCTTGCTTCCTGACAGCCTGACCTGTGCAGGCTCCTCATGATCATTCACTGTGGACTCTGCACCAGAGTTAACCAGCCCCTGTATCAGCTGAGACAGTGGTTGGAAAGGTTTTTCAGAGGAGAGGAAAATGTAGAGAAAATACTGTTTGTTAAAAGGGGACACCAGAGAAAACTGGGCCCCAGTATCCACTCAGCCACTAACCAGGGCCTACATGGGATGCAATTATTTAGATGAGGTGAATGAACCTCACCACGAGTTGAGACTCATCAAAGTTCAAGAACAAGGTGGACTCAGAAGACTACTGTGGGTGGCCTGGCCTTGCCTCCCTCCTATGTCCGACCTCAGGTGCACAGTTCAGGTAGGAACCGCATGGCCAGGGCTCTAGGACTGTCCACCTAGTGTGACTCCCAGTGCAAATTTGTTTGGAACAGAAGCTCCCACAGGGAGGAGGGCAGGGAAACCCCACGCGGAGAGAAGATGCTTGTGGCAGGTCTGCCTTCACCGCTGTCGTCTGGAGAAAGAAAGGGGTTGAAACAGGAGCAGTTTCTTGGGGGATTGGAGATTGGAGGGGCTGACTCCCCACTCACCCTAGGCAGGAAGCCCAGGGCAGGTTTACCTATCACTGTCCAAGAACCATGGAATCCAGGTGGCCTTGAGTATGGCATGTTTCTGGCTCCCTGCTGGAGGCTTCTATCAGCATCTCCCCGCCCCAGCTCTGGACCAGACAACAGCAAGCTAAGACCACACAAGGACATGCTCTGAGGAGGTGTCCAGAACGCTGGACCAACACTAGGCTCCTATAGCCCCATGGGGCTGTACTGTCCTGCCCCACCTGACCAGAGGGAGCTGGACTGCGTTGTGACCTGCAGTGCGTGACAGAGCCATAGATCTGACGGATGTCTCATCCTCAGTGCCACCGAGAACACATGTCTAGTTAGTCCTGTCACAGAGCCTCAAGGAGTATGACCTCGCCAGTGTCACAAGAGCAATAGGGATAGATTTGAAAGGTCACATGAACCAAAGCCTGGGGCTCTCATCTGACTGAAAGACCTTCCTTTTTCCTTTCTCTGCCTTGGCAGATGTTTTATTCACTTGGTCTTAACAGCAGAGTAATAAAGAGAATAATAAATAAAACTCAGCCAGTTCTCAGGCCTCCAAATTCCCAAGGTTAAAGGTAATATGATCTGTCCCTCAACCCTGGTCCTGTCCTCACCATTCGTCTGATGAGCCTAACTGAGAGAGGGAGAAATTAAAAATTTAGCAATTTTTGAAAGAATCAAATCCAATTAGATAATCATCTGATTTATATGCTAAATCTGCAGAGTGAAGCACAAAGTAGAAAAACGAGCTGTAATTGTTTTGGGAAATGTTCCAGAGACACCAGAAAGACATCATTTACAGTGAATTATTATGACTTCCTTTTCCTTCTTGTTTCTCATATGTCGTAATTACAGTATTGATTATCTCGGAAGGGTCAGTCCACAACTAAGTGGACACAGCCTGCTTTGCCTGGTTAAATCAGCAAACACTACACAGTATTGATTCTGAACACTCGGTACCAATTAGTAGCCAGAGACCAGCCGGTCACACTTAGGGCTTCTTTAGGGTTAGGGATCTACGAGAATTGCTTCATGCCAATGTGGTGCTCACCTTACCTTGCAATAGAGGGTTCCTGGGGTTAAACACTTGTTGAGTTGATACTCTGGCTTTTTTCTTCTCTTTTTTTGGCCACGAAGACACAGAAAACAGGGTGGCATGTGAGGGACCAGGCTTGGTCCACTCCCACTCTGCTCCAGTAGCCGCTGTGCTCCAACAACTTGCTTACTAGTTCATCCCGGAAATTTCCTGAAAGCCTCAGAGGGGATGCGCGGTGACACCCTTTTGTAGCAAGACAATGTAGCTCAAGTTGCAGATTCTTAGGAGAAGAGTGGAATAGTCTGAAAACTGAGCATTTCAGCCCCTCCTGTGATTTTGTTTGTGTAATTTGTATTTATTGTTCTGCTGGATTTAATTTAAAAATGTCCCTTAATTCTTTAACTGTTTCTAAATGACTTTCACTCTATGGGTAAAGAATCATCTCAAATCAAGTGGATCCTTTTGACATTTCATCCACAGGCGAGCCCCCAGACAGGACTTTCCAGAGGGCAGGGTCCTGGGGCAGAATTCTAGGTATCTGCAAAATATTTTTCTTCTTGGGGCCTCCCTGGTGGTGCAATGGATTAAGCAATGCACTATGAAGCAAACCACAGGCACTGCAGCACGAGTTCCATCCCTGCAACCCAGGGAGGTGACCTGCATGGTGCGGCATGGTGCAGCAGACCTCTCCTGCCTCCCCCGCTGCTACCCTCGGCAGTGTGTTTCAGTCAATCTGCCTGTTCTGCTCTCTACTGTCTCTGGTGAGTATTCTCACTCCCTACACCTCTGGCCTGTACCTAAGTGCTTGTAGGCATAAATAAACAAATAGTTTATTTTTCTTTATAAATTGTATATTTTTCTTCTTTAAGTGATTCTTCTTTAAGTGATTTTTTTCTTTAAGTGATTCTGTCGCAGTCTTTTTTTTTTTTTTTTTTTTTCTGTCTCAGTCTTTTAAGAAAACATACACTAACCACTTGCTAGGACTTCTCGTGTATCTTTATGCTCCCATGTTTTCCCTTCATTCTTTTAAAAATACTCAGAGTATAAACTTAATTTGCCACCTGTTTGGAAGTATCAGTGAATGCATCTGAGTAATCTGGGTCACAGGTCTCAGTGAGTTTTATAGACAAGACACGATTGCTTTGAATGAGATTACAGTGGAGCTGCCTAGCCCCACACTGTAGGTTTTATTCCAGATCCTCCTCAACAACAGACTTAGCCATTTAAATGATATTTTCACTGATGGGAGGTTGAATGGAACAGTTATCCTCTGGAATATTCTCTGGAGCCTTTTTGTGTATGAAATATGGAAGGGACGGCCAACTCTTATTTCTTATGAGCAATATAGATGGATTTGCTCATGCATGCATACACACCTGTGCACACGCATGAGCCAATGGCTATGACTGGTGGCCGTGCAAATTGCTGCAAAGCTTTTGAAAAGAAAATGTCCACAGAGAACAAGAAAGTTTTCTATTTCCACAATCATACATTGCACCTGTAGCAATTATTTCAAAACAAATCATTTAATAGAAACACAACTTATGTGCAAAGGACAAGAACTTACAATACTAAAAATGATAACGTGTAACATTATCATGCAGTAAAACTATGATCATAGACTCCAAGTAGAAAAACAAAAATTAAGATGGGCGGGTCTTCCTTGGTGGTTTCGACTGTGCTGACAGGCATGGCAGAGAGAGGAGCTGAGCTGGGTGTGGGTGGGGCAAAGATGCTCACACCAAGTGGAGATGCTGGTCTTTGGTTGGGAAGATTACATTTAACATTCTTAAATAACATTTTGTTCTGAATTAAAGTAAATTCATTAATTTATAAACATGAGTGTCAAAGCAGGTATTTTGCAGCTAAACACTGCTACACTAATACATTTAAAGACATGTAGAGATCCTGGCCTGTGCCCCTGTGTTTCAGAGCTGGCACTGGGGCTGCACAAAGGCTTCTGAAATGGATGCGTAAAAATGGTTAGGCTGAAAGTCCAGCACAAGGACTGGCCTCTGGTGACCATGAAGCGGGAGACAGAGGGCTGGTCCCTCCCTGAGCAGAGCCCTGGGGTCCCCTCTCTCCTCCACAGCACCCAGCCAGCACATGCGCGTCCGAGCAGTGTTGGACATGGGGGAGGATGGCCACGAGGTGTGGATGCAGGGCCTGGGCGCTGGGTCTCGGCGCCAGCCAGTGAGTGCAGGGCTCTGGGGGCCACCAGGCAAGAATGGGAGTGAGGTCTGTGTGTTCTATTGCTTCTTCCCACGTCTCTTTAAGGGCGTCAAACGAGGCGTGTAGGGGGATGTCAGTGGCTAAGGGAAGATTGAAGAAGTACGTCCTTGGAGGTGTTGTTTGAGATGCTGCCAGCTCGTCAGAGGAGTGAGTGATAAGCATGGACCCTGTGCGGACTGACTCTTACCCTTGGGGCACCAGGGGCCCAGCATGGGCAGCCGAGGCCGATAAACTCAGCAAAATGACCAGACGTGTATTTCGTCACCAGGAGGCCCTCACCTCCCGCTAAACACTGCGGCCCCAGGCGTCTGAGCAGGGCCAGGTCTCGACTCGCCTGCAACAGGGAGCAGGCCAGCCCCTTGCTTACCCGCGGTCAGGAGCAGACAGACATTTTTGCAGGGCTGCAGCTTTTCCTAGCTGTCCTGTGTGCCCTTCCCCCACCTGAAGACACTCCATCAAAGGCAGTCCTCTCAGCCATTTATCTTGCCAAACTTAAAATGCCCGCTCCAGGACGACCCCGGTCCTGCGGCCTTTGTGCTCGCTCTTGCTTCCCTGCTCCTGTATGGGTCTAGGATTAATTTGCACTCGCCAGGACTTCAACAACAAAATCAATTTCAATTGGGTCAGATGGGGTCACTCCAGGCTCAGTCGTGTGAGGAAAGAAATAGATGATTATCATTCTAGGAGCAGAGAGCTGGCTCCGTGTGGGGGGATGGCAGAAGCACATTCCCATAAAAGCAGTAAATAGTGCTTTCAAAGCCTCACAAACAAATAGGAATTGGGCTTATTTCTCCCCAGAGTTTCCAGAGACAGAGGCAATCAGGAGCCCACCTGCCCTCAGGAGTCGAGCACACCCGGCGGTGCCTGGGTAGACGTGCTGCCCAGGCCACGCTCCACAGCCGCCCGTCCTGGCCACTGGCCCCGGTGCCACACAGAGCGTCTCAGCAGTGCGGTGCCAGCAGGCTGGGGCAGGTGCTCCATGGGTCTGGGCAGCCGGGCAAAGGGGAGTCCTGGAGCCCTCAGTGGCTTTTTCAGGCCTTTAATTATCTTTCTATGCCAATTGGAGTGGGGCTACCGGGCACAGGGCAGGCAAGGGTGTGGGGGGCTGGGAGGCTGCAGTGCTCCCAGCCCCCAGTGAATCTTTACTCTTTCTGGGCTCCCTCTCGTAGCCACTCTTTGCTTCATGGCCCTCTGCCTCCCCGCCTCTGTGACACCACCTTATAGCCCCGCCTCCAGGCCCAGGCGTCCCACTCTCGCAGGCCCACACCACACCCCAGGGTCCATCATCAGGACACATGTCCTGTGCCCAGCTCCCCAACGCCCCCTGCACTCAAGGCTGCCGGTGACGGCCACAGAGGTCAGCGGCATATAAGCCTGAGCATCTTCACTTACCCTGCATCAGGCCTCCAGAGGCGTCTCCTGCAGACAGAATCAAGCAGAGCTGTCTTTACTTCCCTCTGTATTAACGTCTTATCATCGTGGAAAAGGCTTTCAGAGAGTCAGGGGTCCTAGGTTGTGTGTACAGTTTGCAGTGATTGGTCATAGGGGTAAAACAGATCAGAATCAAGAATGACAACAGGTTTCCTCCTTTTGTCTCTAAAGAGCTGCTGACCTGCCATGGTTCAGGCTCTCCAATGTCCCGGGCACCGAAGATTGCTCCCCCAAGCCCTTTATAGCCACAGCCCTCATGGCTCATGGGCCTTAGATGTGGGAACATGTTGTGCTGGGCTTAGAGCTGTCACGGGCAAGCTGGCCTGGTCTCCTTTTCCATTAGCTGGTCTCAGGGCGACCCCACCTGCATGTCAAGATCTAAGGAACCTTAGATTGTGAAGAGCAGCCTCCACAACGTTAAACCGCCAAAGCGTTAAACGGCTGATTTAGGCAGCTGTCTATATTATTTCACCCAGTTGCCACAAGGAAACGGCAAGACTGTTGTTTGCTCTAGGCTATGCTTGTCAGAGGACAAAGAAGAACTTAGGCTTGAGGTTTCAGGGTTAACAGTATGGATGGAACTGGAGCCATGGGGGACTTGGCCCCCACCAGCAGAGCACCAGGCTAGCTCCTGGGGACACGTATAGCAGCCAGTTCCCAGCTTGGGAGCAGAGTGGGATCCCCACACCGCCCTGGAGATCTGCTCGCAAACTCCAAACTAGCATTGTCATGGATGATACCGTCCAGGGCCTCCTCACAGTGCCGCAAGTCTTGCCCTTATCAGTCTTTATTTGATAGATGCACAGAATGAGTGTTGTAACCGGCACTGTCGTTCCATCACCAGGAAGGGCTGACAGGAGAGAGAGGCCGGCGGGAGCTGCCTCCCAGAGCTGGCTGGTGCTCTGACTGTGTCTTTACCATCCAAAGTGGTTCTGCGGGACAAAAGGCCAAGACTACACAGAAAACCACATTTTCCCTTTTTACACAGTGATTTCCTAGAGTGTCCTCTTTGTTCCTCTCTCACGGTGCTTGGACCTCTGGCACCACATGGGTGGCCTCCAGCTCCCCATCCTGTGTGAACAGGGGACTGTCCATCAAGATGGGGGATGGGACAGTGTTGGTTAGAGTGAAATTTCAATTTTAAAAATTGCTCTGTCTCCTCACATAACCAGCAAAATGGCAGTCATTTTTGGAGGGAGATATTTTTTCATTTTTAGGATATGTTCATAGGACTGCAAGTCTACTAACATTTATAAAATATTAGAAAATTCAAAAATGTATTAAAAGTACTTCAATCACCCAAAGAAAACATATTAGGCTATGTCCCTAATAAATGAGTGATGTATGCTATAGCGTGTTTAGAGCGCTGATGCTGTGGAAGTGTGCTATGCCATTAGTTTTAATTGCATATATTATGGAATGTATATGCACATTATGTCTATTTTAATTGTATATTCTTCCTTCATATGATATCTTGAATAAATCAAAATGTTATGAAATGTCTTATAAAATTATCATAATTGATAGTCACATAGCATTCTACCATTCAATCAAATGTCTCATATATCTTGGTGTCATATATACACCATTCTCATTTAAGGATATTGTTCCTAGTAGCTTATCGTTACAAAACAGCCGTTCAAAACAGCCGTTGTAGTGCTTTGACATTTACATGGTTGATATGTGGACGTGGGACTCGGGTAAACCGTGGCGGGCCAGCTACCCAGTCCTATTCTGTGGACCCTTGATTGGCCTGGAGACTTAAAGAGAGAGTTGATGTGGATTATCTGAGAAATGTGGACTGCTTGACTCTTCAGATATCGTTACAAGCTATCGGTGTTCTCTTGTATGGTGAGTACATGTACAAGCAACCCATCTTCCTCCTTGTGTATAATTTCCTTTAATTCTACTTCTGGTTATTTTTTTCAATCTATAAACAATCTTGTTTAAAAAAATTCTCATTTTAATTTGAAAAAAACTGTATTTTGGAGACGTTTTAGGTTCATGGCAAAAGGGAGAGGTCAGTAAGGAGACACAGCCTATGTCCCCCTCCCCCCATGCATTCATTCTTATTGTTCCTCACCGGGATGATCAAGCTTCCAGCTGAGGAACCTCTACTGGCCATACTTACCACCTGGAATCTCTCCCACCTTTAGCCTCAGCAAGCAGACTACCCAGGCAAACAACTCTAATATAGAAGTTGCTTTTTGAACTGCATGAAAATAAAGACCCGACTTTCAAACACAGAGCTGTGAGCATGCTTGGGGCAGCTCTTTAAGAAGCATCCCCATTTGAGTCCACTGGATGTGTGATTTGGATGGTGGAACTGAACATGGGTGTGCTGAAGACTCCATTCTATAGTTTACTAAACTCAAAAATACTTACTTTTTGTACTGCCTGGCAACATGCCCATGATTCACTTAGAATCTGGAGATATCTGCTGGGTAGTGTATCTTACATTACTTTGTCCCAACAGACACCTAAGAGTCTTTGACTATGACTCACACGCGGGAGGGAAAGTGTCACCTGGACTCCCCCTGCCCCGGCCAGGCGCTGCCCTGGGCTCTCCCTGGCATCCCTGGCTCTCCCTGGATGTCTCATCTTGCCTCGCTAGGACCCTCACCTCCATAGGCACACAGCGGTGTCTGCTCTCAATGGAGACCCAGCCAGGCTTGAAGGCATCCTCCTCCTCCTTCAACGTGGAGTTTCTTCAGCAGATTATTTCACAGACACTCTGCAGCGCCCCAGGCCTGTCTGTTCCTGACACTGAAATCCTTTTCTTGAAAAGTTACCCCTTGGTCCTTACTTCAGATGGGGCAGACTGGGGGTGGGGTGAGGATGCAGTGACGGATTATCCATTCCCTTTGATCTCCCAAAGGGCAGGTGTGGGACAAGAGCTCCTCCCAGGTCTCCCAGAGGGTGCTGTCCATCTGCAACCCCCACCGTCCACTCCTCCATCCTGTCCTTTGAGCACATGCTCAGCTCACCAGGAGGAGACACTTCTGCCCCAGCTCTGAGAAGACGCTTTAATTACCGTCAATGGGCTTTAGAAGTGGGCTGGTTCTGAAAATGCATAAATTACTTTGCGGTTTGCCGGCTGTGACTGAGGGAGGGATGGGGTGCAGGATGGCATTCAGTGCTTTGGGGGGAATTGGGACCATCCCAACAGCAAACGCAAGTGCATCTTCCTGTGCTGTCAAACATGCTTTTTGTGCTGGTAGAAAGTGACCCAACTCCCTCCCTGCTGAATGTGGGGGGTTCATGTTCACACACACACATACACTTCCACAGTCATGTTTTCTTGCCTCAAACAGGCAGTTGGCCTCTCTTCCTTCCTTTTAAATGACCTGATCAAAATGGCAGGGACTCCAAGATGGATAATTGGGAGATTAACTCATCCACTACTCATTAATTGGCCATTCCGCGTTCCCTTTGAATACTTAGCTTTACATGAAGACACCTTTAGCGGCTGTCTGGATTCACAGTTTTCATAAACTGGAGGCATTTCCACCGCTGTGCTAATAACACACAGAGGAAAGTACTTTTTCAGAGCAAAGGAGTTCAACCAGAGGCCAATCCTGGAATATACGTGAGGAAGAGAGAGAACAGGAGAGGAAGAAATCTTGCTGTTCCATCAGAGAGAAATAAAAATAGCTGTGAATGTTATCATTTTCAAATTGGTCCTAGGAACTGGGAGACGTGACTCCAATACCAAGTGGAGGGGTGCAGCCAGCCAGACGAGGGGGTGAGGGAGCCTCATTATCAGCTCCCAGCAGAGCCCAGGCAGCGGGTGTATCCGCCCCTTGGCCCCCTGCCAGCCTGCGTGGCAGATTTGTCCAGCAGGGAGCCTGGAGCCCAAGTGTGGCCCTGGGTTGTATGGCCTGTGCGGGGGAGGCTGGGGTGAGGGAGGAAGAACGGCCTTAAATGCTCTTTGCTCTTTCTCCATCTCTGGAGAGGAATCAGGCTGGCTGCCTGCGATGTAACAATGGAACAGCTGCCCTTTTGTGTCATTTCACTATTTTGGGACCCTCAGCACAGCCCCCTCCTACAACAGTGACATGATATTTGTAGTCCGTGGCTCTCTGGAACCGGCGTCTGCCTGAGAGAACTAAAGACCCGCACATGAGCGGGGTGGGGCCTCTGTGACATCTCCTGAGCTCTGCCTGGCTGTGGGGTTCCCACTCTGCAGGGAAAATGTTTCCCCAAACATGCCACTGGGGGCAGCAGCGGGAGGCCTGCCGAAGCTGCATGGGGTTACATGTGCAGCATAAAGAGAAGGGCGAGGACGGAAATTAAGATGATTTTAAACTTGACTTTCCTTAAGTAAATTGGAGAGTTGCCTCTCTTCGACAAGCCTGACTGCCACAGGCTTGCGGTCTCTGCTGGGAGGCAGTGTGAGCAGCGCCTCTGTTCAGAGGAGCCCTCGACACGGCCCCCCTCAGGGAAGGATGGTTCTTCTTACAGTCCAGGGGTTACTGCTGTCTGGTCATCGTATCGGAAGGGGTGGTGGTGAGGTGAGGAGTGGAAGTGGCATCCTAGTGACGCTGGTCCTCAGTGTTGTGCCCCTGACACTCAAACGGGGACCTAATGCAACGGGCGTCGGCGAAACATAAGGCCTGATCTTGCCATTTCCGGTCTCATTCCTAGGTGCACCAGCACAGGGGTGGGGGTGAACCCGCCCACCCCTGAGCTCTTCAGCTTGGAAGCTGTGCCCCAAGTAGGATTGGAGGGGAAGACAAACTGGAGGGGGCTTTTATTGGACTGCAGGGTTTGGGTGAGAAGGAGAGCAGACTGCAGCTTCAGGCCCAGAGCAGGCTCAGTGGGGAAGCAGAAAAGGCTCGGGAGGGGTGGGGGGGTGGGCTGAAGTACAAAGCTGTGGAGGGACGTCTGGGAGGTGACAGATTTGATGCTGGTGGATGTGCGCTAAGCAGGCCCATTTGCCCTCTGGGTTTTCTGGGCTCCCCAGGTCCCTTATCTCTCAAGGCTACTAGTGTCATGTTCAGAACCTGAGCTGATTGTCCTGGGGAACCTGGCAGGACATCTGGCAAGGCTGAGGGCTGAGGGTTGCTGTCGAGATGAGGACGGCAGAGAGGAACCCTCTCCTGAGCTAGACTCCGTGAACAGAGGCACTGCCTGGCCTGTGGTGGCCCAGAGGCTGTGGCTGCGCTGGCCTTGGCCCCCGCTGTGTTTAGCTCTGGCCTTTACTCGGGCCCTGCCTGCTGACGGGCTTCCTGCCTGGGGTAGGAGGCATTGCTCCTCAGGCCCTGTCTCAGTGGGGAGTTGCCTTCGCAGGAAGATTCCGGGTTGCTGCCTGAGGTTGAAGGCTCTGCCACGTGGATGCCTTGTCTGCCTTTGGCGGTGCCCAGCCTGCTGCTGCTCCCTGCCAGGGCCTGGCTCTCCTGTCCGGCATGCCGACTGCTCCTCGTGTCCTCACAATGAGCTGAAACAGCCCAGTTTCCAAGCAGCCCGCATGACACACACGATGCGTGCTCTCCTGCCTCTTGCCAGGCACGTCACTGCCTGCATACTTGTGCTGGAATCTCTCTTTTATGTTAAACCAAACCATGAATGAGACTTGGGGCAGCTCTGCAGCACTCCCCTTAGTTGTTAACATTGTCTTCGCTTACTCTCCACTGAGGCACGTGGTGTCCAGCCCTCCCTGACCAGGGGGAAAGGCTCTCGGGCTGTGCAGGCGGAGGCCCGTGGGAGCAGGAGTGCAGGACTGCCTTGCGTCAGCTTCTGCTGGGCTTGTGGTGTGGCCATTGCCTCAAGCTGGCTCTTTCTCTCAGGCCCACGCTTTTTCACCTCCACACGCGTAGCTGATACAACTAGTATGGACAGCAGAGCCCTGCACTTTACAAATAACTATACCCCATGATGCCCCAGACAGGCCTCCATCTGTCAGGGAAACAGCAGCATCCAGGGAAGAGAGAAAAAATACATGCGAGCTGGGACAGGGAGGGAGCAGCTATACAGAGCCTGCACACCTGTTCCACGCCCCCAGATGTGGCAGTCCGTACGCTGGCCTGGGGCCGGGACCCAGGACTCCAAGGCAGTGTGGGTGGGGGACTGCGAGCAGCAGCTGTGCTTCTGGTGCATAGGAGGACTTCGGGGCAGGCCGCACCTGGGCCAGTCGCCCGTCTCCCTCTCAGGGCTCACAGAGAGCCTTCCACCCTTACTCTGCCGCTGGGTCTAGGAGCTGTGGGCTGGGCCTGCGGTTCAGTCAGGGTGTCCTGCATGGAGTGTTCCTGTGCCTGACAGTTGCCAAGGGGAATTGTTACCATCGAACTTCAAGATCCCAGCACAAGGAAGTGCCAGCACGCAGCGTGGCAGCGACGGAGGACCACGGCGGAAACAGCAGCATCTGGATTACAGGTGTGTGTGTGATGGGTGTGTCTCTGCTCAGGAGCACACAGTGGGCACGGGGGGAAGTGCTCCCCTCGGGAACGTCATCCAGGGAAGGGCTCCCTCCTATAGGCTGAGCCCAGTGAGGAGGGGCCCTCCCACTTAGCCTGGGGTACATCTGAAAACTGAAGTGACATTTTAAAAATGTAAAAAGAATTTCAAATGAAGGTGATTTTGTTAGACTAAACAAGTAAGGACAAATTAAAGGTAGTCAAGGACAAATACGCAAATCATGTTCTTTCAGGTGACACCACATTTTCTTGAGGGAGATTGTTGATTTTTTCTTTCAAGTCCCCAAGAAAAGTAACAGAATCTTCTTCCTGGAAAATGTATTGAAGTATATGTAAAAGGAAGTGCATGGGGTTCCTTACTTCTCATCCTGTGACAAAGATAAGGAAAGTGGAAGTAATGGTGTGTTTCCACCTGTTCTGTCCTGCCCTCAACAGGTGAGTAACCAGAAATCCCAACCAGAAACCCACAGGTGGAAAAAGTGAACTCTTGCAGCTGGTCACACATACGAGCACGCATGTGTGAGCACACACAGGCCACACAGAGCACATATGAACGTAGCGTGGACCCACACCGCACACGCATGCACACATGCTCTCGATGTGCTCTGCAGGTCCAGGACAGTGCCCTCCCCAGGCCCTGCTGACCCCGGAGCCCCACCTGGCCAGGTGTGGGTGACGCAGCCCCTCCTGCCCTCTTGCTGTTCCGGGCAGGTGCTTAGCGTTTTCCTTTTACCTGTTTCTCCTCCAACTCCCGGTTATCTGGTCTTTCTATGGAATGATCCAGATTCGAAACAAAACCAAACAAGAAACCTCATGTGGTCATGTGCTGACGGGGTATGGTGCCCACAAGGAACACTGCTGGCTGGGGAGGGGTCAGGCAGGGAAGCGTCTGAAACTGCTCTGCTCAGCCCTGGTCGTGCTTCCTGGAGTGCGGGTTATTTCAGGCTGAGGCAGTGTAAGGCCCTGCAGCTCTTGGGAATTTTCCCCCACTCCCTTAGGTACCCAGCAAAATGGAAATTGGGGTATTACTCACAACAAAGGTTTTTATCACAAATACCCTTTTTACCAGCGAGAACTACCTATGTCAGGACGTGCATGTGGTCTCAGAGGCCTGTCCTCTGGGCTGACTCACCGCGCCTCACCATGGTGCTCCTCCTCCCCTTGAGGAGGAGCCCCTCTCTGCTCCTCCCTGTGGGCCTTAGACCCTCACTTTACTCCAGTGACTTCAGAATTCACATCTCGTGGATTCGTCACTTGCATGTAAATAAATTTGCTCTTTTTCTCGTGACTCTGCGGTCCATTTCTTGCTTGGCCAGTGCGAGAAGAACCAGGGGTGTCTTCTCTAATGTTCAGGGCACTGCGGGTGCATCCGGCCAGGAACTCTCTGCTCTCCACTGCCCTTGGCTTTCAGCAGAGAGGCTGGCTCGGCCACCTCTCCTCACACTGCTGGGGCTCGTCCTCCAGGCCAGGCGTGGCCCTAGAGTTAGGGCCTTGTCCATGTGCTGGGTAAGCGAGGCTGTGCCTTTGTTTCCTTATCTGTGGGGTTGTGTTAATAAACAAGGCAAAGGCATGGGCTCCTGGCACTTCAGGCTACGGGGCACAGCCAGTGTGGGTCACCGCCAGTGCAGGTCCCATCCGGTGTGGGTCATCCCCAGGGGGAAGCCAGAACCTCCTGAGCACAGGGTGGTGCTGGCTGCTGCTCTGTGGGCCTTATTTTCATTTTTTTCTTTTAGAAAAAGCACAACAGCCCATAAAGGTAAATTCACAACAGGTCCATGGCCCAGCGAGCAGCCATTAAGTTGTTGGCAGAGCTGAGACCACCCCAGGCCACGCCAGAAAGACACTGCTCTAGCCACGGGACCCAGCCCAGAGATGCTTTCCATGGAATGGTCTCTCCGCAGCCTCAGAGATAGCAGGTGGGCTGCTGGATATAAGATTCCCAATCTTTTCTAGTGTCAGCAATGTGATCCTCGGGTTAGTGAAAATACTGGAGCCCCAGACCTACAGTCACAGTTGCTAAATCACTGCGATTATGAAGATGTTGTGCGGGCTGTAAAGTCGCTATAGATTGGTCCTGTTCAGATTCCTATGTATTTATGTTGCGCCAGGAAAGGATAAACGAAATTGCTTTTTGCTAGAGACAGAAGATTATATTCCCAGCTCAGGGTGAATACAGTCACAGCTGGGCCTTTATAATTGTGAGTCTTTTAAAATGTCTCGTTATTAAAACTGGATTGTTTTGGATTGCGACTTTATTCAATTGAGACAATTATGTGTCTGTGTGATTCAAATCAATGATTTCAGGCAGCAGTTGATTATTTCAGCTTAATTTGTTGTGCCTTTTGCTTTTTTAGACAGAGATTGGATATCAAAGTCTGAAATTAGATTTTAATTTCCTTTTGTGGGAGCCTCACGTGTACATTGCCTTCGTTTTCACGCTGCACGCTGCCTGCCCCCATGTGTCACACACCCGTCAGGAGACACCGCCGTCCTGCGTGGGCTGGCTGTCCGGCTTGGGTGGGCGTCCTCTCACCACTGTCTCCTCGAGGCTGCACTCAGGATGAGGCAGGTTGCCGTCCGTGGTTCTCTGCACTATGCTCTCTGGGAGGATACGGAGTCGTCACGGGAAGCCCCAGACAAGGAGGCAGCAAGGTGGGGCCGGCCCTGCCTCTGCAGGTGGAAGCTGTGTCCCTGGCGATCAGGGCGCACAGGTGGTGAGACGATTCCAGTAAACAAGCCCTTCCTTGGTCATTAAGACGCCCACAGGCGTAAATGAGCCTCGAGGTTCTGGTGTTCCCACAGCACCACTTGGGTGCAGACATTTCCTTTTATTTTTTTTTTAAGAAAGGATTTTTTTTTTAAAGATTTACTTCATTTATGCATCCAAGAACTGGGGTCTAGGCCAGAGGTGTGGGAGGTGAGAGGACTCACAGAGCAGAGTGGGGAGCAGGACAGGTGGACCCACTGAAGTACACTGCTGAGGGGAGCAGCAGGCGAGGCAGCGGAGGTCTGCTGCGCCATGTGGGTCATCTCCCTGGCCGGGGATTGAATTCCTGTTGCAGTGGCTGTGGATGCTTCATAATACTGAGACTTAACCCCTGCGCCACCAGGGAGGCCTAGTGTGCAGCCATTTCTACTCCTAGTCAGTCACTTCCCAGCCATGCCTGGGGGCTGGCAATGACGACATCATGTTCTTGTGTGATTATTTTGAAAATACTTGAAATGACGAGCATGTAAATTCATCACTAGCTTATGGATATAGATGCGTAGTGGACTGTGGTGAGGTGAGCTGACACAGGCAGGGGCAGTGTGGTAGATGAGGGGAGTGAGGAGAGGACGAGAATCCACATATGTAGTTGATGAGAATGGTGCATAAACTATTAAGATAAATATTCATGACTGCAGCCATTATCAGCTTTGTTTTTTTTAATGAATTAAGTGATGAGATTGCACAGATAATTATTAAACTAACTGGAATTTAAAATCAATACATGTCTCTCAACACCGCATGCAGGGTAGTTCTTAGGCTTTGACGCAGCTGGTATCTGTCTTATATAATATGCAGGGGATCAGTGTTTTAAGAGAATGTGGGTGTTGTGACCTCTAAAAGCCCTTTTCAACTTAAAGGATAGATGATCTTATGGTTGGTTGAACCTCCTGTGGGAAATGAGAACTGATGTAAGGGAGATATGAGGAAAGTAATGAGACTTCAAAAAAAAAATCTATTCCTGTTTTGTACAATTTCACATTAAGACCAAGAAGGTCCCGAAGAGATGACTCATTGCCCCGGGGAATCATGCAACCTGGCCCAGAAATTGATATGGCCGTGACCTCAGTCTTGCCATCCTGCCCCCCGCCACGCTCTGGGAATATTCACTCACAAATAATAAATAATTGTATCAGCACAGGCAGGTTTGGCTCCTGGAGCATGATCCAAGACGACTCATCTACCAAATGCCAAAATTGTCTCTGCAGCTCCCGTGGGAGCTACCAGCTCCAATGCCAGGAACTGCGGCAGGGATGCTGGAGCAAGGGGCTCCAGGCCCGAAAACAGACAGCCACACCCCAACAACAACAGACACCCTGCTTCGCTGGTTCCCAGTGGTTCCCACTGGTTCCCAGTGGGGTGCTCGCAGGGCAGGAAGCATGGAGCTACAGCCTGGCCAGTGTGGACTCGGTATATATGGGGCCGGAGTGACTCCTGGGTGCTGTGACTTGAAATCTTGGCTCTCCTGGACTTAGATGTTCTGCGACAAACCAGTTCTGTTCTAAAGCTCACTATGATTTTTAGCTGTTGATGACAATCCCCATCTAGAGATCTAGTAGGTGCTGCATTTAGAGTAGACCCTCGCTTTTTTTTTTTATTAAAGATTTATTTATTTATGCATATAAGAGCTGGGGTACAGGCCAGAGGGAGGTGAGAGGATTCACCAGAGCCAGAGTGGGGAGCAGAACAGGCAGATCAACAGAAATATACTGCTGAGGGGAGCAGTGGGCGAGGCAGGAGAGGTCTGCTGTGCCATGTGGGTCCTCTCCCTGGCCAGCGGCAGGGATTGAACTCGTGCTGCAGTGACTGAGGATTGCGTCATAGTGTGTTGCTTAACTCACTGCGCCATTAGGGAGGGCCCTAGACCCTCGCTTTGTTCTCACTGTGGTTTAACTAACTTTTGCCTTCTTTTTGCCATACTTTTCCGGGAGTGACAGTGATATGAGAAATCAAGTCTCAACTTTGCTTCTCCTCTGTTCTGGCCCTGGGCCCCCAGTCATGTCCTTGTTGCTCTTCCAGACAGCGTGTATTCTCCGTGATGGTTCCAGCGATCCCCAACTTCAGTGCAAGCAGCCATGGATTTAGTTTTGCACAGGAGGGAGAACTTGTGGTGGTCTCGTCACTAGCCATCTCTGCAGTCTGCTACTTCAAGTTCTCAAATTAACTCCTCCGACCATTGTGCCTCAACCCAGGAGGCCTTCACAGCATCTTGAGTGCGGTAACTGTGGGTGTCTCTCTCCCCACTCCCAGGTCCGGGTGTGCCTGTGTGCTCAGGGCTCCCAGATCGTGGCCTGGCTGTTCCACCTGATTTAGATGTTTGAGAAACAACATCTAACGATTTATGGCTTTTTTGCCCAAATGTGGTCTTCAGTGTCACACATTTTAATAAGTGACACGACATTGAACTGTTCATCTAGGCCAGAAAGCAGCTGTCATGATTCTTTTTCTTTGTCCTTGACTTTCCATCAAATCCCTGCAGCCTTGGCTTGCATACTCGCTGTCCAGTGTCTCTTCTGCTCTGTACCCCACTGTCTTCTCTTTGTTCTTCTTGCACCAATGGGCCTCTTCTGGGGTACCAGCGGACCTCCTCACTAACTCACCATCTTACCCCCAACCCTTCTAGCCCAACCACACTAAGCAATAGTTTCCAAATACAAAACTGATCTTTCTTGCCATTAAAACATCAACTAAATGTCTTGATCAAGTTCAATTTGGATACTAAAAGCCATTTGCTCTTCACCTCCTGTTACACATCTGTGAGCTCAGCTTTTGTGGACGTCTTTGAATTTTACAGACAAGTCCTTAATTTTTAAAATAAGGGACTTTCCTAAAATATCACATCCTGTGTAATCCTAACCCCCTTTAGATTGCTTTGATGACACTACAGTTAGATTTCATGGCCTCCCATTGCATTTGACTCCTCACCTGCTCCTGCTCCTTCCATAACATTTGCACAACCCTTAAGTTGTTTTTCCCAACTGAAAAGTAAACACAGGAGACAGGTCAAGGGACAAGTCACTGTTTTCCCTTAGCACACGAGCAGGCCTGGGTGTGAGAGGGCCTCCGCACCACCTTCTTCTGAGCTGGGGAAGTGGCTCGCTCCTTTCCAGCAATTGTGCTGCTTCTTTTGTGTCTGTGCTGTGCTGTTCAGCCATGTGCTTTATCCTATGCCAGTTCAAAAGCCAATTTATTACATTTTTCTTTTTTCAAAATCTACAGAAACTATCACTGAAAAAAAGCCCTTCTGCTTCTTCTTTCCCACACCAGATAAGTTCACGATCTCCTCCAAGGGAAGGAGTTGCTTTATTTCTCAACCCACGTGACCATGTAAGAACATTTTCTCTTTGTTGAATGACTCTCCAGAAGTTTTCAGAGTGGGGAACGCCACCGCCTGTCACTCATCACCCTGGGAGCACTCACTCACACAGGAACTGAGAGGCTCAGCATCCTGTTTCCCATCTCAGAGGGCTCACAGACTGTCTGTGGAGCTGCCCCACGTGCCACAATTCAAGGCCCACCATGTGGCTACTGTATCCCGTGGCAAGTTGACATCTCTGGCACTGGAAGTGGATTATATTATGCAAAGTCAGTTCAACACGGACTCATGAAGATGAAGCCAGGGTCATCACGGACCAGGTGACCAACAGTGATCCCAGAAGCCCCAGTGTTAGCGTGGATGAATGGTCTGCTATGCAGTGAGCTTCTCCATCAACTGCAACCCCAAGCAATGTAGGGCCGGCCAGCTGAAAACCCTTCAGTGACTTGGGGAATCTAATCAATGTGACATTAGGATAGCATCACAGGCAGTGGAAAGAAGTCAGTTCTACCCTTGATGCTGAAAGAGAATTCTTACCTGGGTATGACCCAAACTCCTACGTAGGACTTTTTGACTATGGAATGATGGATTTAATCAATAAAGACACATGCATGGGGTTGCTACAGCTGAGTGAGTATGTGGTATTAGAGAGAGAACAATTGTATTTCTCACCTCCAATTCACCGGTGAGTCCAGACCAGAGATGTCAGCACTCCAGCCTACACCTACCCACTCCAAACAAGCCTCCTCTTCCCCTCTTGAGCACCCCTCCCCACCAGCCCATGCTGGCTAAGCAGGCTGGCCCAAGGCCCGTGCGGATCAGACATGAGCTCGGGAGTTAGACTGAGATTTAGATGAAAAGCTGAGAAGGATTTTTCTTTCTATTTCTCTCCCTTGTTCAGCCAAAATGTTTTATTGGATCAGTTTTATGGAGGTGATGTTGAATTTCCACACTACATATGATTTAGAAGTACCCCTGCAGGAAGCATTTTTTCCAAACCAGTTGCAAAAAGTCTATTAATTACTTGATGCTTCACCTTGAAAACATGTCTGAGTTTTTCCCTTTTAGTCGTAATATTCCAGCATGCCCTGTCCCACAGAATTAAGCTTTTAGAAGTGAACTTTATGATAAGATTTCATTCATATTTTGCCATGTCCTGTATGTGCCATAGTTTCTGCTGGCATGCCTTTCACAGTTGGGCTGTTACCTGTAATTTGGGAATTATTTTTTGTCATAACTAGTAAAACTACAAAATGAATAACTTTTTTAAAGATTCAAATATCTATGCACACAAGAACTCGGGTATGGCCAGAGGTATGGAGGTGAGAGGATTCACCAGAGACAGAGTGGGGGAACAGAACAGGTAGATTTACTGAAATACCCTGCTGAGGGGAGCAGTGGACGAGACAGGAGAGGTCTGCTGCACTATGTAGGTCCCGTCCATGGCCGGGGATCAAATTTGCACTGCAGTGGCTGAGGACCGCTTCATAGTGCTGAGACTTAACCCCTTGTACCACGAGGGAGGCCCAAGGGTTGTAATTTTAAAGCTATAAATTTATCTGTAGTCATCATTGGGAGGAGCTATTTATCAGCCTAAAACAATGCATGATTTCACAAAGGCATGGGACAGAGGAGCTGCAGCTCTGAGGCCCTTGTACCCGCACGGCAGCAGGTCTGATGCCTGTGCACCCTCATGGCAGCTGAGCAGCTTTTGGCTATGTGGAGTGGAGCACCCTGGCTCCACAGGCGACACAGCAGTATGTTCAGCTCAGAAATGCGCACACATGTGTGGCTGAGGCGGGAATCTGAAGAGGGAGAGGGGCTTTTCATAAATCTCAGGGGCAAGTCTCAGCAGACTCAGAGGAATGAGAGAAAGTGTGCGATTATATTGTTCCTCCCTCGTTTGCACAGAATATGTGACTAAAGGGGAAACAACTGAAAAGGCAAACGCTCTGCCTGTGGCCTAGGGGGCCTGTGTCACCCAAAGGACCTCATCCAGCTGGCTCGCTGCAGGCAGGAGCATGTGACGCAGGGGATCAATAAGCAAAGAGAATTTAATCAATGGCTGAAACCAGGTATTCTGATCACAGAGCACGTATCCATGAGAGGCCTCCTTCTCTCTGAAGATGTTCAGGAACAGGAGGCGTTGTTGGGGTGGGTCCGTCTCCCAGGATGGACGGAGCAGGCCCTGGACCTGAGGGGCTGCAACGACTGGGATTTCTTCCCTCACCTCTGGGAACAGGAGTCTGGGGAGAGCTGAGTCAGCAGTGAGGGTGTGTCAGCCCAGCCCCTCTCTTCGGCTGACAGGTGGCCCTCGTCTTCCCCTTGAGTCTCTGGGTTCATTTCTAGAAAGACCATGCCAGACAGTGAGAAGCACTCTCATGGCATCTGCAAAGCCACAGACGGTCCCTCCTAGAGGCTGGGATGGGACTTCAGCACAGGATGGGTGGGGGCCTGACAGGGACCTTCCAGGCTAGCCGAGAAGAAGGGAGTGGGGTGTGTGTCTCGTGGCTCCCAGTCCCTCCTCTATCTGACACCATTGCAACCTGGGATGGGTTGACAAAGGCAACAGCTAAGCACGGTTAGTGCCTCTCAAAAATCACGTGTCTGCCACATCGGGCGCTTAGCACAAGATCCTGAGATGCATCACGAAAAACCACTGGGTTCCTGGCCAGCAGGTTGGGACCTAGTGAAGGGACCAGTAGTAAAGGTCAGGAGGAAAACCATCGGATACTAAAAGACACCTGTGATTTATTAGAAGCAAAATCACGTTCAAGTGAAATAGGTGCAGAAAGTCACAAAAGATGCCGAATCAGAGGCAGATGCTACTGAAAACAGAGTGGGATTCAGACGAAGAGGAAGCAAGCTTGCCACTGAGACACTCGTCAGCTTGTCTGGCCCTCGGGATCTGGGCAGGAACACCCTGGTGTCTGGAAAGGAGGCACAGCCAGGCCAGGTGAGCACCCAGCCCTGGTTCTGGGGCAAAGGTGCTGGGCTTTCCTCAGGTACGCAGGCTCTGGCTTTGCCCGCAGGCGGCGGCTGCAGAGCCTGGTTCCCACGAGCAGCCACCTCCCCCCCATGCCAGCGTGAAGTGCTCTCCGGGGCTCTGTGCCTTTCTGTGGACAGGACGAGAGGCCCGTGCAGGCGCACCACACACCTGGCCATTTGCAAGGGGAAGCCGCGGTGCAGGGGCCCCTCCATGGACTCGGAGCACGGCACCATGGACAACAGGGTCCGTTTCAGTCCACGCTTGGATATAGAGTCTAAATAAATCATCAGGAAGAAATAAAATATCCTTAATAAGAAGCACTCTGGCAACAAATTTAAAATACCTGTGAGCAGAGAGATGCACGTGCACTCGGGGCAAGGAGGTCTCTAACCAGTGGTGCAGAGATGCGAAAGAAGAAGCCTCAACCGCTCTCCACACCACACCTGAAACACACTCAGGTGGAGGGAAGAGCCCAAGCTATAAAACCTACATAAGCTGTGCAGAATGTGGGGTGAAGCCCTGGAGTCTGTAAGTTCAAAAACAAGGTGGGTAAGAGCTGAGGCCACCCAGTGGATTGGGAACACACCCCTGGAAGAAAGGACGTGAGCTGAGGTCTAATGCAGACAATGCAGAGCAGCGGCAGACAGAGGGCTGCGAGGCCCAGACGCTGCCCTGGGGCAGCAGAGAAGGGGCCAGCGTGGAAGGGACATAGGATGCAACCCCACAGGGCAGGCCTGTGTGGGGTGCTCAGGAGCCTCTATGGCCACAGGCCAGAGAAAAAAGCGGTGAGTCGTCGTAGAGGGGCTGGGACACAGGGTGCAGGAACAGAGGAGGGGTGCCTCTGGGAAAGGAGGCGCCTGCGTGCCTCTGCCAGAGCGACCAGCAGTCACCACCAACAGCCACGTGCACAGCCACATTGCCCGCTGCTGTCGGCAGTCGCGCCGAAGAAACACCTTCAGTAACAGTTGTCACTGAGGGAACTCTCAGGAGAAGACACCGAGCAGCTGGTCTCCGCTTGGGTCTTAAATGAGTGGCTGTTTCTAAACGTAAACCTCACCTGGAGCAGGATCGCCGCACCTGCTGCGGGCAGCACCCTGTGATGTGAGTCCGGGCTGGGCAGTCCCCTGCAGGCATGGAGCCTTGGAGGAGAGGCACACTGGATCGGTGGGATGAGCTTTCCTGGAGGCTAAACCCGCAGCGGCCGGGGTGTCTCAGCGGCAAAGGCAGAACTGCCTTTCCCTCTGCTCACGGAGCCGGGCAATGGGCTCAGCATTTACCTGTTAAATGTAATTAAAAGATATTGCCCCAAATCAGCTGATATACCTGCACAGGCCCAAGGAATGGAAGCTCCCCTGGGGGCATGAGCGACCCGAGACCCTCAAGGTCCCTGCAGGGAGTTCAGGCCGGCCCCTCACGCCAGCTACAGGGCTGTGCCTCCAAGAGCTGCCTTCTCCAGCCTGCAAACTTACACCATTAAGATGACACCAAAGGAACGATTTTCTAGACAAAGTGGGTGTAATTTGGGTAACCTCCACGTGGCAGGCACCTGCACCCTCATTTACATTCACACAATCCCTTTTTAATCTGGCAATTATGTAAATAGCAGACAAGATTTTTGACATCTCATTTTCCTCTTCTGCTTTGGAAACTGACTAGACAGTACACTGCAGGCAATTTGCTATTTTAACCCACACAAAAGATGGATTCATTTAAGCAAAAAAAAGAAATCGAGGGAAGAACCGCCTCTGTCTCCCAGCCTTCTGAGCACGTCTGTTCCCTTGTGTGATGAGCAGGACACACAGGGCTGAGGCGTCCATGTATCACGGGGCGGGGCCTGGGCCCTCAGCTCCTGTCCCCTCAAGTCCCACACCTCATGCTGCCCAGAGCCCCATCCGAGCCAGCAGCTGGGCAATGCACTCCCTGCAAGCCAGCATCACAGGCTGGGGTGAGAGGGTGCTGTGTGTGCCCTTGCACAGCAGTGACACCACACTCACCTATAAAAAGGCAGACGCTAAGGCACTGCGGTCTTTTCTCTGAAGAGTATTCACAGCTCGAACAACCCCAGCACGATGTTTCCTCGCTGTATGAACTCCCCCAGCTTAACCAGCCTCCCGGCGTTCACTTGTAATGTGGAGACAATCTCACCAAACCCAGAAGGCACGACCAGCAAAATTGCCACAAGCTACCTGTCAGGCACTAGGGTCTCTGAGCTCTGCTTGCTCATCTCCATTGGTTCCCCTGGACCCTCAGACTGATAGGGGAGCAGCCAGGCTGGCGTCAAGCGTTTGTGCTTGCAGTCCTGGCGTCCTGGCTGTGGGGGCGGTGCAGGTGCAGTGACCCAGGCAGAGGTGGCTTCGTGGCCGTGGTCTGTGTGTCTTTATTTTTTTAAAGATTTATTTATTTATGCATACAAGAGCTGGGGTGCAGGCCAGAGGTGCAGGGGTGAGAGGATCCACCAGAGACAGAGTGGGGAGCAGAACAGGCAGATTGACTGAAACACACTGCCAAGGGGAGCAGCAGGCACAGCAGGAGAGGTCTGCTGTGCCATGTGGGTCCACTCCCTGGCGGGCGGCAGGGATCGAACTCGTGCTGCAGTGGCTGCGGTTTGCTTCATAGTGCGTTGCTTAACTCACTGCACCACCAGCGAGGGCCCATGGTCTGCATGTCTTTAATGCCAAGGTGCTATGGCTAAAGCGCAGGCCCAGCAGGAGTGACCCGCACTCACACTGCTCGCCTGAAGCCCAGGCCTGCAAACAGGCTAAGAGTGAACATCTCCCACCAGCTTTAATGTTCCAGTGCAGTGACCCATCCTGACACTGTGTAATAACAGGTCCCAGAGTGACAATTAAAGTAAATCACACTCCTGACCAGGAACACGCCTCACCAGTGCATACAGCACCCCCGCCCCCACCCCCGACGTCTTATACAACATCTGAGGAAACAGTTACGATTCCGGCTCCAGATCTCCAAGGTCCTGCCCTTGTTGGAGGCATCTACGAAACTGAAACCCGGTGCAAGTATCCTTTGCTGGGTGATTGATTTTGTTTTAATGAAGAATATCAATGGCGATTATTAAACAATAGCTATTGATCCTTGTGGGGTCCCCTCCACAGACACCTCTCTCCCCCAGTGAACCCTGCACATCCCTCCCTCTTTTTTTTTTTTAAGATTTTGTTTGTTTATGCACACAAGAACTGGGGTACAGGCCAGAAGTGTGGGGAGGTGAGAGGATTCACCAGAGACAGAGTGGGGAGCAGAACAGGTGGATAGACTGTTGAGGGGAGCAGCGGCGAGGCAGAAGAGGTCATCATGCCATGTGGGTCCCCTCCCTGGCCGGGGATGGAATTCGTGCTGCAGTGGCTGCTGATAGCTTCATAGTGCGGTGTTTAACCCCTTGCGCGACCAGGGAGCCCCCACATAAAAGCTTTTTGAGGGACTTTGAAACAAAATCTGTTCCTACTTGACTTAAACAGAGTGTTGGAAGTGAGGAAGAAGGAGTGTGAAGATGAGTGGTGCTTCCTCTCTCCATGGCCTCCCTGTCTGTCCATCTGTCCATCTGTCCTGACACTGGGAGGGCTCCAGCAACCAAGCTCAGCAGCAGCTTGTGTTGCTCTCTGCCCACAGGGGCTTACCCTCCACCATCTCCTGGCCACGGCTTGGCTCTCATGGGGAGGAGTGTCCAGGGCCCAGGAGCAGGCCCTGAAGTGGCACGTTTGGGCCTGTGTGCTGGAGCTGATGCCCTGGACTGTAGTCTTTATGTGGGGACTCCCTGGTCGCGCAAGGGGTTAAACACTGCACTATGAATCTATCAGCAGCCACTGCAGCACGAATTCCATCCCTGGCCAGGGAGGGGACCCAAATGGCATGATGGACCTCTTCAGGATGACACGGGAACATGGGCAGAGGTGGGATGGAGGTTCAGGTCCTGGGCGGTGCCTGCTTTGGAAAGGCGGACCTGGTGTCATTCACATCTCAGGTGCTGGAGGCTGGTTGGAGTCTGTGGTCAGGGCCCACATAGCCAGTACCAGCGAGGATGTGGCTCCGGCTCCAGAGTCCTCTACGTGCTCTCGTCTGGTGGCAGACAGGATGGTGCCTTGCCATCGTGGAGCACTGCCCTCAGGACCTCCTCCAACTCAATTGTCTCCAAGGGCTCCAAATTCCATCTACTTTGGGGAGGACTGCTCTGTATGAACTTGGGGCCAGGGACACTCAGCTTCTGGTGTCTCCAGGGTCCTTGAGTGGTGGCCGCTTCGCTCGATCTGTGCTCCAGGTGCCACTACACCTGCCCACACCTCTGTCTTCCCCCACCAGTGCACCCTAAACCCACAGAGTTTGTCTTGAGGTCCCTGACTTAATTACATCTGCAAAGATCCTGTTTTCAAAGCCTGTCACATTCTGAGGTCCCAGAAGAACATTACTTTTGGGGACCACATTTTCTTAGGAGTATGCCTTCTACCTAGGGAAGCAGCAAAATATTTAAATAAGGACATAGGGGCAGAATATCTAATCCAGCATTATGCCGAGATCAAAGGAACAGCCGCTATTATGCACATCACCTGCTCTCACGGAATGTGAGAATTTAGCTACCAGACCAATTCATTCACTGAGGTTATTTGTTTGAACTTCAAAGAGAATAAATTCAGGATGAAGAATAATGAATCAAATATTAGAAATATGCACTGGAAGCCTGTAAGGAGTGTTTTGTAATTTATTTTAATGTTGACTCCTTCCTAAAGAACAGAGTAAAAAGTATGGCGCAAATCCATGGGAGTGGGGACATTTATTTATTTTTAAAAGATTTTATTTATTTATGCATACAAGAGCTGGGGTACAGGCCAGAGGTGTGGGGGGTGAGAGGATTCACCAGAGCCAGAGTGGGGAGCAGAACAGGCAGATGGACTGAAACACACTGCTGAGGGGAGCAGCGGGGGAGGCAGGAGAGGTCTGCTGTGCCATGTGGGTCATCTCCCTGGCTGGGGATCGAATATGCTGCAGTGGCTGCGGAAGCCCCACAGTGTGGCGCTCAACCACTTGCACCATGAGAGAGGCCTCAAGTGGGGACATTTAAATATTAGCTAAGGTGTGGACATCAGGTATGGGCCTTAGTCGCTTTCCTGCAGTCTACTAAGTCCAGTTCAGGTATAGGCCCTTGGCAGGAGCACAAGGGTTTATGGGACAAGTGAGTGAAAACTGCAGAGGTTAGCCCCTGACAGAGTCGTGCCCTTGAGCTGGTCAGTGGCCTGTGGCCACGGGCAAGTGACCCCGCTTTCCTAGAGGCCTTGAGCTGGAGACCCTGAGCCTGGATGACATTGCGGTGTTGGGGGAACGGATCTTGAATGCTCAGGGGCAGTAGGCCGTGGGAAGAGTCATCCACAGTGTGAGGAGAGATGCATCACAATTCCAGCCTCGAATATCCCACACGTCCTTTTCCACACCTGATCCCACCAGGAATGGCTGCCGTGTGAGGCTGTGTCTCGCCTGCTGCGCCCCCTGCAGGACACACCACTGTTCGGGTCCCGGTGGCAGAGCCTCCCTCGTCCATTGCAGCTCTCTGCAGCTTTCTCTGAGGACACATGTTTTCAGTCCTTAAAAATATGTATGCAGGGGCCTCCCTGGTAGCGCAGTGGGTTAAGCAACGCACTATGAAGCAAACCGCAACCATTGCAGCACGAGTTTGATCCCTGCTGCCGGCCAGGGAGGGGACCCACATGGCACAGCAGACCTCTCCTGCCTCACCTGCTTGCTGCCCTTAGCAGTGTGTTTCAGTCAGTCTGCCTGTTCTGCTCCCCACTCTGTGTAGTGAATCCTCTCACCTCCTGCGACTCTGGCCTGTACCCCAGCTCTTGTGTGCATAAATAAATAAATTAAAAAAATATATGTATGCACAGGGGGGCAACTGAGAAGCACGGAACCCAGAGCTAAATGGCTGCATTACAAGCAGCCTACACCACCAATGTCCTGGTGCCCGCTGCGTCTCTGAGTTTCTGTATTTCCACCTGGCACGTGTGCATGTGTGTTGTGACCCGTGGGAAGGTGCATTTGCATCCATCACAGACAAGAGTATAGACAATGGCCCACAAGAGTCTCTCTGCAGCCCTGATTCTCCCCATAAACCACCTTAAAAACAGGGCCCATCTGAGACCTGCCTGGTCCGTCCCCCCTTCCTGGGTGTAGGCAGCCCTCCTGGCCCCAGGACTGTGAGGACACTCGGGAGAGAGCTCGTTTGGGGAAAGCTCCGCTCTGGCTTCCACTCAAGCGTTAGTAACAGTTGGTTCTGGATTGTGGTTGTAAGAAGGGTTTATAAACCAGCTTATGTTCTTTATGTGAAAGCTCAGAGAAACACATATGCCGCCGCAGGGACATGGACTCAGGCAGAGCCGCTGTTACTCACGGAGTACCCAGAGATGTGAACGTAAAGAAAAGGTGTCAGTACTTAGAGAAATTCTGAGTCAGTAGTCTAGTCACACTATTTTTTCAGCTATGTTAATTGCTGTAAAGCAGGTTACATCGTTATTCCTAATGCATGCATTTACATGATGAAGTGGTCTTGGTTCTCAAGATGTTCGCCACTTACAATTTTAGTTTTTTTTATTTTCTGCCTCTACCTCTATCCCCTTGCTTCATAGCCTTCCAATCTTCAGGACCTGGGGGCTTGGCAACCATCTTTGTACAAGATGAAGACTGCTCTAGATTCCTATTGGCTTCTAGCTTTGGTGAGCCCCACCACCTTGTCTACTCATGCTGGGCCCACACCACTTCCTGAGCCTGGTAGTGGCTAAAAGGAGAACAGGACTGACCTAGGAGAGTGACACTACTGGCCGTCCAGGTCCAGAAAGATAAGGCAACTGCCGCACCTAGCCTTCCACACAGCTGGGGTCACAGCAAGGGGTCTGGGCTCCTTCCCTGCTTCTCGCCACTGCCCACTCAGGTTCAGGCCCCAGCAGGCCGGCCCTGTCCTCACAGCCTCTGCTCTGTCCCGGCAGCTGATCCCCTGCTATGACCTGTCAAAATAAAGTAGTGGATCTAGTCTCAGCATGGTGGGTGCCTTCCCCAGTGTTCCTTCAGTGCAGGTGTGCACCCACTGTGACGTGTGGCTCTGGCCACCCTATCTGCGTGGGGGTTCCTGGAGAGACATGGTCCGCCGTGGGCCTGGAGGGCCTGGGAGGGGCTGCAGTCTTCCTACATCTCCAGGTGCTCACACTGGATGGCCAGAGGTTGACATTCTGCTTACAGCACAGGAAACATGGAGAGGCACTGAGTGCAGATTGCTGGTCCCCTTCCCCTCCGGCTGCTTGGTCCTCTCTGTCCTCCCATCTTCACTTCCAAGGGAGGAGGCTCGTGAGCTGAGACTGTCATCCGCGGTGGCTGACGCCTCTTCCAGTTTCCCAGGAAGCCTCCAAACACCTGTCCTCAACAGCCAACCACCTAGTCAGGCCAGCAAGGGGTCTGAGGGGGGCCTGAGTTTTCATTCACATGCCACATGCCAACAAATCTTTGGGACACAGAGGGTGGGTTCCTTCGGAGGGACAGATGCCTTTGCTCCCAGAAACTAGGCTGATGCCTTCATGGGGATGCGTGTGGAGGGCTGTCTGGGGAGGCAATCCCAGGGGATGAAGGTGGGTTCCCAACAGCTTGTTTCCAGAGCACCTGAGATGACACTAAAAGCAAACACAAAGTAGAAAAAAATTGTTTTGCTTGTGGACTAAATCAGCGTCTACCCGGGGCTTATGGCCTCTCTCCTTGCAGGCCCTGCCGTGTGTGAGGGCCTGGCTTGCTCTCCACATGGGGCTGGGCAGGGACGTCACCTCAGCCCAGGTGTGTCTCTCCGACACCTCCCACATTCGTAGGCCGGCGTTTCGTGCCTGGTTTGACGACTGCCTCCTCCATCGAGGGCCCCTCCTGGGGTACCCAGAGCCAGGGACCTAGAGACCCCCTCACTGATCAGGAGGTCCTCGTTGGGGCAGTGTGTGAAGAGCGGCCAGGACACCTGCAGCAAGTTGTCCCACGAGCACATAGCGAAGACACAGACTTTCTGAGAAGGAGAGGAGGCCCCAGAAACTCTGACCCAGAGAGTGACGTTTCAGCCTGGCCACATCTCGCTGTGCTGGCGGGTGAGCTGGGAGGTGGGTGTGCTCTTTGCGGCGAGGCTTTCAGTTTGAATTCATTCTTTTGAGAACTTGCATTTTCATGGCAGGAGTCGCAACTTCAAGTGGAAGCATGTCCGGAAAGTTTATCAGATTTTCTGAAGTGGGACGAGGTAGGCCTCAGCTGATCAGCACCCACTTAATATCTAAGAATTATTATCTTCAAAAAAATTTATGTAGCAATAAAATAAACTTTCCTTAAAAACACAGCACAAAGTCACTCAGATTCCTGGTGCAGCATCTCCAAGTGGCTTGTACATGTGGCTGGTCTCTGCACCAAGCACCCCATTTCATCTTCACGAGATGTCATATGATCAATCCTCCTCTTCCTGGACTGAGCCCCAACTCCCGATCCAAAGCCGCTAATGGCACTGTGGACGAGGACACGCCAGGGGCGCTGAGGACACCCCACTGAATGGGACTCTTCCCATTCTGACTTGGAAACTCTTAGGTGAGAGACACAGTTTGTTTCACTTGGACAACTGAGCTCACAAGCATTTCTAGCTCATGGTTAATAGTTCGATGAACACAATAGTTATTCAACGAAAGCATAACTTAGATGCTCCAACTTGATATGGTGCATTTGCATTCTCCAGGAAAGATGAAGTTATAGACACAGATAATGTAAGCTGCTCTCTCAACACAAATGGGTAAATGTTCATAAATGCAGAATATTCATAAATGAAAACAGAACCTTTCATTTTAGGAAATTTATCACCTGTTATATATGAAGTCCTCACTTGCAATGTCTTCTCTCCAGATGTGAAACTGTGGCTTTTAAACAACTTTGAATAGTAAAGGATCTTCACATACACACAAATCCTGAGTGAAATTAAGTAAGATCCCTGGAAAGCTTCTCAAGTACTTTGTAGTTACCCTTGGAGGCTGGCGCTAAATTCAGAAATGCTTCTTCTAAAAACACATCCATCAGCTCAAAATGAGCTTAAAAACTTCTCACTCAAACCATGCACTAACCCTCCAGTATTTATAAATGGAAGGAAAATTTGATAAGTAGCTGATGTCAAATCTGGTTGCAGTCCATTTTGTCAAGAAAAGATTTCTGTTATAATAGATAATCGAGCTTCCTTTCTATGACAAAGTATTGCAAAGCCTGCAGCTTGATGGGATGCTTCAAAGATGTCTTCGGTCAAAATATGAGGAAAGGAAGATAAGAAACTTCTGGCAAGCTAAAGTTTTGGTTTTTCATTGTAACATTTAACAAAGCACAATAGCAGGGATTGGGGAAAACAAGAAAACCAGCAGGGGGAAATCTCACAGCAAATTCTCACCCCCCATCACCATATAAAAATCTTATTAAGATTTTAGATCAAAGGCCTCTCTGATGGCACAGGGGTTAAGTCTCAGCTCTCTGAAGCTATCTGCAGCCACTGCGGCTTGAGTTCGAGCCCTACCAGGGAGTTGACCCACACAGTGCAGCAGACCTCTCCTGTCTCTCTGCTGCTCCCCTTAGCAGTGTACTTCAGTGGATTCAACTGTTCTGCTCCCCACTCTGTCTCTGGTGAGTCCTCTCACTCTCCCACACCTCTGGTCTGCACCCCAGCTCTTGTATACATGAATAAATAAAATAAATCTTAAAAAAAAATTTCAGATTGTTATTGGAGACACCAAGTGAACTGTCACTCAGGTAGAAACAAGTCTTTCCAAGCTCGCTTTCTGTAACAGGTGCCTCCTGCCCCCTGGGAGACATTCCCTGGCTCTGGGAGATCAGGGACAGTGAACACAGCATGAGGGACTTTCAGTTTAGCCAGGGCCAGGTCTATTTTTCCATTAATATCCTCTGCAGCCCTTCATTTGTTCTATAATCTGCTAATTGCTCAGGCACAAACCAGTGGCAGCAAGTGACATTTTAAGAGGAACTTATAGAAGCACATCTTTACCAGCTAATACACCTCGTAAAATAAGGGAAAATGCCTCATCTGATTTTTGAGAAGGGGTAAGGGCCCAGCTTGAAGGCTGCAGTCAGCACCTCGCAACAAGGAGGGCACAGAACCCGCTCAAGCAGCCCATTTCTCATTCCTTGCTCCCCCCTGGCCATCACCTCTGTCCCTCCTCTCATCCTGTGTCTGTTCTGCACATGGTTCAAGTCATGATAATGTATTTATAAAGTGTGGGAGAAAATGGGGATCTAATGGTGTAAGGCCTCACATATGCCAGCTCTCCCACAGCTCTTGTTTCAGTCTGGAACCATTTTTTAAATCAGGTTATCACAAACCACAACTGTCTACTCTCCTTCCTGACTTGCAGAATGTTCTGTGAAAAGCTGTTTCCTCTCCTACTGCTCAGCTTTCCCTCACTTGGATATCACTGCCTAACTAGTTTCTCCTCCAGTTTGGACTTTCAGTCAGGAGGACGTCACCTCTCCCAGGCAATCTCTTCAGATTATAGCTGTTCCTGGCTCTATCTATGGTCCTACGAGATTCACTCAGTATCTGCCCCACGAGTCTGAAGTCAGCAGCCATTCTTGAGTAACATCGCAGAGCAAACAGGCTAAGCTCACAGTGTCTGCTTCATTTTACATTCACTAAGCTCCATGCTGCAGTTTTCCCTAGTGACTCTTGCTGTTCTAGGATCAGAGCAGATCCCACACTCCATCCTGATGTCTTGTCACCTTGGTCACCTCAGCTCAGCAACAATTTCTCATTGCCCCAAACCTGACAAACTTACGGGTCCTGTCAGTGACCTGTGTCCTCAGTGAGGCTCTGGTGTTGCCTCAGGATAAACTGAGTCAGATGTGGGGACACACAGATGTGTGCCAGTGTCCCATCCAGAGGGTGTCCACTAGCGTTCACTCCCCTCAGGGAGGATGCTGCCGAGCCCGGTCCAGGTTGTGCCCATGTTCCACTGAGAGATGTGCTTGGAACGCATTTTGAGAGTAAACATAGATCTGTGGAGAGGTGACTGAGTTAGAGGTGGTGGTGCTGCCTCCAGTAACTCAGGAAAGGACACTTGAGGTTGCAGGAATCACACCAGGACACTATCAGCTCATCCTATTGTCTATGTCATTTTTCACTCATATAATGTGTATTTGTGTGTTTTGTGTGTGTGGTGTGTATCTGGGGTATGTAGTGTGTGTGGTGTGTGTATGGGGTGTGTGTGATGCGTGTGAGGTGTGTGATATGTGTGATGTGTGTGGGGTATGGGTGGATGTATGTGGAGTATGTGTGTGATATGTGTGGTATGTACATGTGTGGGATGTGTGCAATGTGTGGTATGTGCAATGTGTGTGGTGTATGGTGTGTGTGTTGTGTGTGTGGGGGTGTGGATGTGTGTATATGTGTGGTGTGTGTGGTGTGTGTATATGTGTGGTATGTGTGAGGTGTGTGGTATGTGTGATGTGTGTGGGGTATGTGTCGATGTGTGTGGTGTATGTGTGTGATGTGTGTGGTATGTACACATGTGGGATGTGTGCAATGTGTGGTATGTGCAGTGTGTGTATATGTGTGGTATGTGTGAGGTGTGTGTGGGGTGTGTGGATGTGTGTATATGTGTGGTATGTGTGAGGTGTGTGATATGTGTGATGCGTGTGGGGTATGGGTGGATGTGTGTGGTGTATGTGTGTGATGTGTGTGATATGTACACGTGTGGGATGTGTTCAATGTGTGGTATGTACAGTGTGTGGTGTATGGTGTGTGTGTTGTGTGTGGGGGTATGTGGATGTGTGTGGTATATGTGTGTGGGGGTGTGTGTGGTGTGTAGTCTGTGTGTGGTATGTGTGTGCTATGTGTATGGTGTGTGTGTGGCGTGTGCTTCTCCATGCCCAGAATCCGTGGGCTCTGGACTCCCCCATAATGGCCTCGTCTGTGTGGCCACAGGACCCCGTGTGGGCTTGGGTTCTGTGAGGTGGTGCTCACAGCCAGCACCCACGGCAGGGAAGACAAGTCTCCGGTGAGTGGGTGAGTGAGGGCACTGAAAGCACAACCTGTGCCTGGCCAGGAAAATAGAAAGCCCGCAGCAAGGACAGGTGTCCAAACCCACATATTTTAGCAAATAAATACCAGTTTTTAAATAAGGCGTTAGGTGCCAGCCAGCACCATTTGGCTGTACTTATGTCTAAGCACTCCCTCCTCTGCTCTCCCTCCTCCACTCCTTCCTCTTTCCCCTGTCCCATCCCTTCTCCTCCTTCCCTCCCTCTTGTGCCCAGTGCTCTTGTGTGGAAAGCAGTTTCCTGTTCTAAGAAGTAAGGAGGACTCCTTGTTGTGTCTTCTCCTGAAATGTTCCAGCCTCATCAGTCTCTGAAATCATTTTCCCATGAGGCTTAAAATAACTTCAAAAAGTCCATTAAAAGATCCCACACGCGTCTAGACATGGCTCTGCTCACTGCACTCCTGCGACTGTGACTGTGGGAAGCACACCATCCAGAAGCCAGTCTCCAGACACTGGGGCACTCTTCTCTGGGGGTGGGAGCAGCCGGGTGTGGGAAGGGCTGGGGGGGTGCCCACAGGACAGGGGGTGGACAGGGGCACAGGAGCAGCTCCCCCTCCAGAGAGCAGAGCAGGAGAAGCTTGGAGGAGAGCAGACAGAGGCCCCTCAGGGGCTCCTGCAGGCCCCCAGGGCTGTGCCCTGGACCCACGTCACTCATGCAGATGGACCCCAGAGAGGGGAGCCCTGGACCCTGGCTGTGCTTCTTGGATGTCCCTGCTGAAGACCACTGAGCAAGCACATCTTTGTGGGGAACCCTACAGAGGAGAGCGTGTCTGGAGCTGAGTGGGGCAGAGAGGTCGGCTCTGTGGAAGCCCAGGAAGAGGTCGCCCATCAGAGCTGTCAGCAGGGAGGCAGGGCCGGTAGGCTCTTATCTCTTTATACAGAGACGTGAACCTGCTTAGGATTCCAGGGGTGTTTAGGGCCACTGGCTAACCCTCCCTAGATTCCCAGTTTTTTTTTCCCATAAAGAGGTTCTAAATATTAATCTAATTTCTTGTATATTTCTTTTAGGACTTCTCATATGGAACCCCATATTTATCTAAAAAGTTTGTATGTGTGTATACAGATAGTTAGTTACAAGGTAAATTAGTACAAATCTCCTAATTCCAAAATTAGAACAAATGCTAATTTATATTCATGCATTTATTTTCTAAGCAGCCCATGTTTTGTTCCTTAACACTTAAATGATAAATGAGGACATTTTCAAGTCTGTTTAGACAGCCCTACAGCTTGTCATCCCCAGGACTGGGACATCTTGAGCTTTCTGGAAAACCAAAATATTTCAATGATCAGACAGCTTTTTCATTGTTAGGAACACATGGAAATGTTAGCCAGTGCCCTCACCATTGCTGAAGAGCAGAGAATGGATGGAAACTTAGGAATTCACTGCAAAATGAGAATGACATCCTGGACCCTCTAATTAAGAAGAAACTTATTTTCTAATACTAGAGGCATTAGATCAAAATAGAGGCCCTTCAGAGACCCCTCCTCCCTCCTGCTTCTGTCTGGCCCTCCTCAGCGGCCTTATGTCAACTGTCTCCAGAGGGAGAGGGCAACCCCCGTCTCACAGCAAGCCAGAGCCTAACCCACTTGCTCTAACATTGTCTGCATCTCCCAAGCTCAAAGAATCTAGAGGATTCCAAATCTCCAATGTCTTTTTTAAAACTCAATAGAAATTTTTATTCTTAAAAAAAAAAATCTTAATAAAATTTTGGACAAACTTCAAATTTATTGTATAAAGTAGTTACGTACATACAGTGAATGCTAAAATTGATTTACTTAAATCACAAATCAAATAATGTTAGAAAAAAAGAAGTAATTGACGATGATCGCTGATCAGATAATGGGTAAAAATTGGTAAAAACGCCGTCTTAACCACTGGTGGTTGATTCGACTGCGGTGATGAACTTCTACCTCTACCATATTATGATTGGCTATTAGCTATCATCATTAATGTGCTAATAATCTTACTGTTATTACTTAGACAGTGGAAAGTGCCTTATTTTACTGAAAACCTGGGAAAAGTAGAGCGTCAGATTTACACACTCACGCAAGGCCGTTTCATAAAGAGGCATCAGCCCCTGGTCCCCGCGCAGCCAGCAGGGATCGCCTCCCTGCGTTAGAGGCAAGGGGCATCTGGGGAATCAGGGACCCAAGCTCTAAGGGGCAAAGCCCCATGGCAGGTCCACAGGAGCCACAGAGTTCTGCCCACAGAGCCACCTGTGGTTCCTGCTGCCACAAAACGCAAAAGTGTGATGGAGCTCCCCATCTTTCCAGACTCCTGCGCCCTGGGAGGGTTGGTGGGCAAGCAAGCATCTCCACCCAGCGCCACGGATTCCATCCACACACCTGGCCTGGAGAGAGTTCAGCACAAATGAAACACCAGACGCAGGGGCCCCCTCAGGGCACTGGGAGAAGAAACGTGCTGGCAGGAAGTTCTTGAGCCCAGACCCAGCCTAGACTACAGCAGTAGAGCACGGTCAGCAGGAGGATGCAGGTGCCTTTTCCCTGAGTCACCTGGAGCAGGGGGCCAGGCTTGCAGGGTACAGGAGGTTGCAGAGGGGAGGGATGGGGACACCGTGGCCAGGGCGGCTGCCGCTCACCTACCTGCCCCGGAGACCAGGAGGAGGATGCCATCCCTAACGAGGGAGGAAAGGGGCAGGCAGATACCACCTTCAGCCAGAAATTCTACCAATGCTGCCACACACCCTGAGCCCCCGGACCAGTCAGAGGAGGAACTAGGGAAGGGAGAGGCTTGGAGACCCTGAAGAACAGGCCAAGTGAACTCTTCTCATGAACAGAAACAGAACAGGCTATGATAGAAGTGAACTCATAGAGAGATGAGAGATGAGAGACAGACAGACAGACAGATAGATAGACAGATAGATAGATGGATGGATGTCTGGATGGATATATAGAGTAATTGTTTCAAACACAGCAGTGATTTTACATATCAAAATGTATTTCTTAATAAAAATCAAGAACATCCACAAAGTCATCGTAAAAGCTGTTACAGTAAGTGATTAATGTGATTTACCTAAATGCACTGTCACGGAATGTTAGAGAAAGTGTGTGATTTGTTAATCTTTAACCATATCACTATGGTCTGAAATGTAGTCAGGACTCCTTTCAGAGGAAGTGAAGAAAATGAATATAAGTGGAATCAGAGACTTGTAATTGGGTAAAACTGTTTTTTTTTTCTCACTTAATTGCAAAATTTTACTTGTTCCACCAGAGTCAATTTTGATGGTGTAAACCAATTTTAGAATCAAAGATTAAGGAACAGATATGTGAAATTTTATTATTTTAATACTTTGTACGACGATTAACATGGTTATTTTCAGAGGATGAAGTTCTTTAACGGAGCAAAGGGGAAGCCAGCCAACTGCTCTGGAGTGGAGGGTCCCTTTCACTGGCCCCGCCCCCACACCGGCCCCCACCGGCCCCGCCCCCCACCCCCCCACCCTCCTGCCCAGCCCCCGCCCCTTCCCTGCCCACCGTGCAGTCCAGCCGCTGGCTGCCTCTGTGTCCACATCCCTGAAATCTTCCTTCTACTGTTTTTTTTTTTTCCTCAGAAAGTTAAGTAAAAGTATTTTGTGGAAAGTAATAGCCCTAGGAAGGGTAACTCACAGGTTTTTCTTTTGCTTCCTGTGATTTTTCTCATACACAAAACATCGCTGACCTCCAGAACACAAGATCTCGTTTCTGTTTCACGCTTTGATGTCTTGCGGACAGAAGCACCGACGCGGAGCTGGCCTGGCCTCTCCCTGGGCCTGAGCTGGCTTCCTCCCTCATCTAGCAAATCCTGAAACGTTAAGCAATGACTTTTCCTTCTCAAAGTTTCTGCTTTTTGTGACTATCTTGTCAGACAAGCAGACAAAGCCACAGCAGTTATAGAAACAGGAAGATAGAACCTTTGTGTTATCGGCAGCCGTTTTGCACAAATCCCTTCAGGTGGGATCCTGGAGGAGAAAAGCTGCTCCTTTCATTAACACGTGTCCTCTCCTGACGCCCTGAGACCTCTTGGAAAGCAGCTGTTCTGGGGACATGTTTTAGAAGAATTTAAACTGATCCGCAGTGGGAATGCAAGCTGGTCCAACCATTATGGAAAGCAGTATGGCGGTTCCTCAATCTACTAAGAATGGAACTTCCATATGACCCAGCAATCCCACTCCT